>SZYC01004148.1:2199295-2286459 GCA_010883035.1 Poeciliopsis occidentalis | reverse complement strand
TTCTGGAAACAGTAAGTGCTAATTGTTATGGTAATCTTGTTGTGTCTGACTGCAAATATTCTTTCCTGACAACAGTGTTTCCAAACCTGAAGAAGCCATTGCATAATCACTTCGATTACCTTGACATGAGTATAGTCTTGAATATACTCAGAAAGTGCTACATGTTTAGGTAGCACAAATGTGACAAATTCATCTGTGGCTATGAAATAAGTGACCAAAACACAGGCTCATCTTTGGGGTAGTCATCTCATCTTTTTTCTAGAATGGGATCTCTTGAAGTCTTACTGAAATTTTTGTTTCAAGCTTAATAATAAGCACACATCTAGATATTTAGATCTGCATAGATCTTCAAATTTTAGATATTTAGAATGCAGATCTCAATATTTAGATAAGCTAAATATCTAAATGATGGAATTAAATATTTAGGTAAAAAATTAAGTTAAAATCTAAATATTTAGCTTCATCTTTACATTTACCATGTAAGCTATGTATTTAGCTGAATCTAAATATTCAGCTTCGCTCTAAATAACGAGCTAATAAGCAAATTCACTGCGATCTTTGCAGTGCAGCAGACAGACGACCTGTTTATTGAGGGCGTTTAGCAGCAGTCTGTTCAGCTGCTCAGTGTGCATTGCGCCTGTGCCACTGAGGCGGCAGAGCGTCCAAACCTTCTGATTGTTGTTCCCTCCAAACAGCAGGAGGATGATGATACTTTCATGCCCTCGAGAACTTGGAAAACTTTTAAAACTGACAGTGAAACACTTTCAAATGGGTCCTCCCAGAACAAAATTGCATTTTTTACTGCGTTATAAAAGGTCAATGTGTTTTTCTGAGCCATTTAGAGCCACAACACTTTCCTTTCACTTTTTCCAGGTTTTAAATCTTAACTTTAACTGCAGAGCAGGTCAATAAGCTGCTGTCAACCAGCCATTCAGTTTTACCTGTCGCTCTGACGCTCAGCGCTTCTCTCAGCCCTCTGTGGGGGTTTAGCATGTGCTAACATGACAGATTGAGCCCCCAGTAGGAACCTTAATTGCATCATTTCATGGATGCGAGTCAGTGCTGTGGTCGGGGAGAGTAAACAAGTTCTGAATCCAGGGAGGAATAAAGAAAGGAGGTGAAGAATTTATTACGAAACAGAGAAAACAGATGAAATATCCCCAGATTTTTGGGCAGGAAGGTAAAAGGTATTAATTAAAGAAAATGATACAAAACCTAAACATTTAAAATATTATTAGTGTCTGGTTAAATTTTAACATGCACAATTTTTTCAAATGAATGAGTTGAGCCTGGACCTTACTGTGGTAATTTATAAGGTTAACCAGGTCTTTACAAAACTATCCTAATATGCTAATTAGGCAATTCAGTTCCTTTGATTTAGGTTTATTCTTCCATTGATGCAACCAAAAGTTACAGGACAGGAAATAAATGGCCAAATGAAGGTTTTCAAACCTTCTGACAACATTTAGATAAATGCACAGAGATATTTGTGCAGACTAAATGTTTACAAGTCTGAGTTTGAATCTCTGACTTGAGTTTTTTTTTTCTAATAAAATAAGTCATTGCTCTCGAAAAGCTGTTTGTGTTATGCAGATTGTGTTGAAAATTGAGTCTAAAAAATGGGGGTAAATTTGGGTCAACTGAAGAAACAGAAAGACAAAAAAGTGGTTTTGCTGCCTGATTTTTTGGTAAATATTTTTCTTTTCATACAAATTAATCTGGTTTGGGTTCTTTCATTTTCTGCTCCACTTCCAATTATAAAACCTGACATAAAAATAAAATGTATCATCAACTTATTTTTCTAAATTAACTCAAATACAATACATACACAGCCAATTGGTACATTTACAGTTCAGTGGACCTGTCGCCTATTTGTGGTTTTTTGCAGTGCGTGACTTTTGCCGTTTTTTCTTAGGAATGTATTTAAAATGTGGTTATTTAAGAATTAAAAAGGAAATAGATTGAAATGGGACAGTCAGTGGTGAAATATCCATCAGTGTCATAATTTCTGTTTTACATCATTAAAAATGTGAACAAATCTTCTTGAAATAGTAAAATATGTGTCCAATTTAACCTAAATATTTCTGAAATTTAGTATCTATTTTATTTATTCCGTCTTGTTTAATAAATTAGAATATACATCTGGGTAAGTTTTGTTTGTCAGATTAAAAGGACCTTTTGAAAATAACCTTGAAGGTATTAAACTTACTTTTCAGTAAGAATACCTTTCTGCTTTATTAAATTGGTTTGGTGTAATATTGTAATTTTAAATGCCATATTTTCATAAACTGTAAGGAGAAAATTACTAAATAACAGAACTAAAAACTTTCAAGATTATTTGTCATGGATATAATGTTCTTGTAAATTGACTTTTCACTGATATTCAACTTTCAATAAATATTGAAATATCCTTACAATTTCTAATTGATTTTAGATTCAATTAAACATTTCTACCATTTTTCTAAATCAGTTCAATCTGCCCCTATTTATTGCATCAATTTGAGGTTTGTAATATTTTACTGAAGCGGTAACCCAAAGATTGAGACGTTTAGGGAGGTTTGGGAGAATGGAGTTCCTGCAGCGCCTCAGCATTGTATCCAAATTCCAATAAATCACAGTTTCAATATAAAATACAGAAGGGAGCCAGACACATTGTGGACAGCAGGGATCCCTCAGTTAAGGAGACCTCATATGTTGACAAATGACATCACCACACAGTTCACATTTAGCAGTGATTTTGTGGTCAAGTGGTTTTCTACAGTTAGATCATAGTAAAAACAGTTACTCATTCTGTAGGGAGACTCAAACGAAGCTGAAGGAGATGTCACAGTTGTAGTGAACGTGTTTTACAGAGACGGATGCTATCAAAGCGACGGCTGTAGACTCGAGTTGCTTTTTGACCGTTTGCTTTTGGTTGATCCCTGAATGCGTTGCACAGAAGGCAGCAGGTTTTTTATGTTTCTGCAAGACGATTCTTATCAGAAATTCTCCGTCAAGTTGGACACGTCCGGTTTTTCAACTCAATTCAGTTCAGAAATATTGCCAAGTAAACTCCACCATCTCCGAATGTTCAGCTGTTTTTATTTTAATCTTAGTATAAATTCAGCAGGAGCCATTTTTAAAGTTACACAGTGAAATATTTGGATGATAATATTTGAAGTATTCAGGGTGTCATAAGAGAAACAATGAAGGTTTCTTTTTCCAAGCCAAATTTTCACCATGCCCTTCATTAATTTATAAATGTTAGCGTTTCAAACTAAATATTTGATTAGCAAGCTAAATATTTAGCTTTGCAACTAGTTAGTTTGAAGATAAATGCTTTGCTTTGCAAGTTTATGAAGGAATGTTGTGATGACATAATGAATGCGCCGTGTCAGAGCTTCTTAAAGAGACAGAGGCCCAATTTCAAGACGTTTATTTGCAAAGTCAAATTTCATCCAAGTTATTTTTGATGCATACAACATTTTTGTAACAACTGAAGGTAACACAGTTGCTTGATTGTGCTGTAAAATGGCACCATATGCCTAGAAAATACATAATACCGCCCCTTTAAGATATTTAGATTCAAACACAACATAGAAACTGTTATGATCTCAAACATCAATAATTATAAACAGAAATAATGACTTACAACTCATTTACTTCCTTAACTTTTCCTTAACATATTTAGTACATTATTTTGTGTTTGTCTGCTTTTCCATGCATACGCAGTCGGGTGATATATTCTGGACACCTGCAGCAGGCCGACGGATACTTCAGCTGTTTAACTCTAACCTGGATCTCTAAGGATCCTCAGTGAGAATCCAGGAGAAGCTTTGAGTCGCATTGATCATGCTGTTTGATCATTGGATGGAAAATAAATCCTGCACTTAGGATTTAAGAAAACCTACACTGCAAAAACACATAACCGTACCAGGTTTTGTTCTTGTTTCTACTACAAATACCTTAGTACACTTTAAAACAAAACAAGAAAACCAACTTACAAGTAACATTTCAGAAAGATACAGGAGCTTAGTTTAGGTCAACAATTCCTTAATATTGATTTTAAAAAATACAAGTTCCATTTCACTTATTACATGCAAAAATGTCTTGCTATAAGTGAAATAATCTGCCAGTGGAAGTAGTACTTTTTATGAAAATTAAGGAATTATTTATTTGAAATAAGGTTCCATTTCTTGCTACAAAGTTACTTTGGTCTTATTTCAAGTATGCTAAAAATATTTTCACTAAAAACTAGATCATAAAAGCCTGTGGTAAGATTCTGTGTTTTTGCAGCGCAGATTAATACTCACCAGAGCTGGGGTCAGTTTAATCAAGGGAATAGTTTTGTTTTGTTTCCCCCCATCTTATTTGTCAATATTTAGCACAGAAACTCTGCATCAGTTGATTATTCCAGTTGATACTGGACATTGATTACAGTTCCCAAAGATCCCAGTGAAAAGATATCACAACAGAAGAGAATCAGGAGTAAATACAACAGAATAAATGAATGTTCACTTTGTTCTGGATCAGAGTAAACACAGCTATTGTTTTCCCCGCTCTCCTCCCATTGCCCTATAAGTATGGCTTATGCTGACTCTCAGTCATGTATACAATATTATGGCATGCACTTCCAGTCTTCTCAGTTTTACAAATATTTGCTATACAGACTCCTCATGTTTATTAAAAGTACTGAATTACACTGTTACAGAAAGACAGCCAGGCGAGGGCCCTTTGGGAGGAAAAAGGAAAACGAGTCCAAATGAGAAGTAATGATTCATGCCACAGATAGTGTGTAAACTCAAATATATGCTGGACCTCTCAGCTCTATTGGACAGTTCCACTTTATGCAATTTTGATTGGACCTGAATGTTGCATAGACAACTCAAGATCGCGTTTCTCTAAATATGGCAGCGTGAGCACTTCTGGGCGTGTGTGAATGTGCGAGTCGGACCGGTTTGAGGTGGGTGGTCTCTGCTCACTTATCATTATACAACACAAAAGCCTCATTGGTATTTTGAAAAGGAAATTAATATTGCCATCAGCAGTCGCTCTTGCGTGTGTGCTTCCAAGCGCGGCTGTGTTTGTGTATGTCTGAAGCAGAGCAGTGAATTTCCACAGCAACGCAAGAATTTCCACCTTGAACTCCAAACGATACCGCCGAGCTGAGCGGCGGCGGAGGTTATCAATCCACTCGCTCCTGCAGGTTTTTCCACGTTTCTACGTGTGTGAGCGCAATCTGATTTGTCTGCCTCCTTTTCTCCAGCATCTCTACCACGAAATTCCTAGAATGAGGTTAATTTCACTTTTTTTTTGATGATATGTGGGAAACTTTTACCATTGACATCTTCATCTGCAACATGTATCATATAATACAGGTGAAATAGACGTTTCACTGCAAAAACACAAAATATTACCAAGAATTTTTCACTACTTTATAGTGCAAATATATTAGGCGAAAGAAACTCAAATTAGTTCCTGATTTTCCAGCAACAAAATGCGCATCTCTCTCTTCCCTCCATGGGGAACAGGGAGATGTTTCGGTTGCTGCTGATTCTGTCGCATAAACAGCGTTTTCTCCTTAGGAGCGTAGAGGAAATAAAATTTAATTACAAAAGAAAATAGTAATGCAAAAATAATTTCGATAAGTAACTGTAGTCTGACGACTGGAGTTGAAATAGCAACGCGTTAGATTACTCATTACTGAAAAAAGTGGTCCGACGTCAGTAACGCGTTATTTAATAGCGTTACTATGCTAATGTTTGTCAAAATCAACCTGCATAACAGTTTATTTTCAAGCCTTTCTTTATTTTGAAGTGCAGGAAAAGTCAAACGAGTCAGGATAGAGGGAAAGATAGAGACAGATGCATCCTGGATGAAAACCTGCTCCAGAGCCTTTTGACCTCAGACTTGGGTGAAGGTTAATTTGTCAGCAGGACAATGAGCCAAATTATATAACCAAGATCTCAGAGGCTTCAGATCCAGTCTGGGAATGTTCTGGATGAGCAAAGTCAAAGTTCAGACTTGAATCTGCTAATTGCTAAGCTAAATGCTACCAAAGGATGTGAGTACTTATTTACACCACAAAGTATAGACCCCTTGGTGCAATAAATGACAAAAAAACATTTTTGTTTACACAGGAGACATCCTCACAACATTGTTTCTCGGTTTTGTATTTTAAGTATCTATAAGCAAATAAACACAGAAATCCCATGCCCACAAAAAAAAAGTCCTGAAGGCTTTCACAGAGATTGACTCACAGCAAGAGCTGTGAATGAACATAAAAATACATTTAAGCCTCATATACAAATGTTAAATGCAAAAAACATAGACTTACAGGTCACATGACGAAGGTATTTCACAAAGAGGCAGAACCAGGAATCCATTTTTTTCTTTTAACATACTAGACAAATATCACATTTAAATGTATTTTATGTTTTATATGGCATCACAAATTATTAATTACTTTATTTATTTATTTTAAGTTTTGATTCGTTCTAAAACTTACCAGCTTTCTGGACTTCCGGTTTGATACGTTGGACCGGACGGAGCACAGGAGCCATTTTTATTGGTCCCACGAAGAATGTAGCCACCCAGCGAAACGGTGAAACAACCCCGGATTTATTTTAGTTAGCGAATCCTGTTTGCGTCTGTAAGCTGACGGAGGGAAACGCCATCTTTAAACCGGAACACAACCGGTTTAAAGATGGCTTACTCACCTGAGCAGCGGACCAATCAGGTGAGTCCATTGGGAGGCGCGATCCAGCGCGTCTTAAATTGTGAAAGTAAAAAAAAAATTAATTGATATCTAGTTTTTGTTTGTAAGAAATTTACAAAAATCTCTAAAACCTTTTTCCACGTTGTGAAAATTACATTTTTTGTCAAAGAGTCATAAAGTTGTGAAAAAATAATAAACTTTCCACCATTTTGTGACATTATAAACTCAGAAATCTGTAGGATAAAAAATGTTTTATTGTAAAGTAAAACATTTGCAACAAAGATATGCTAGAGAATAAGTTGAGATGGTACTGTTGGGAAATATTTCAGGTGTCAGAATCTGCTTCGATTCTCTTTCGAGTCTCAACCTGAGTCATCATCCTCTTAAGCAACGTCTTAGCAATTTATCTTTCACCTGGTTTTTTGTCCTTCTTTAACATTTGAATGTGCTGCGGTCTAATTTGAAAACGTAAAAATATTAGTTTTCCATTAACTTTTTGTAATTCTATTCACAAAAAGTTTTTGTAAATAGAAAACAAACATATAAATGTACAAAAGTAACAGTGAGAATAAGAGACAAGTGTTGAACACATGCTATAAATTTTAATAGACATATTGATATTTCTGAGGAGAAACAGTTATCCCTAGTTTTATTTACAATACAGGAATAAAAAATGTCACATACAGTACAATGGTAAAAACAAAATAGAGAACTTAAATAATTATTTTATTTGTGTAACTACTTAAATAATGAAAACGGTTATTCTATTCACACCACGCCATCTCAGCAGCTACAATGCAACTTTCACATTAAGTGCTAAAAAAGTTATGATTTTTTTTTCATTTTACAGCATGAATATTCCATCCTGATACATTTAACCCAGGTAGAGCTGAGCGAAGCAGGAGATGAACGACAAATACAGATTTTATTGGATTTGCTTTTTAAAGTACACGTAGAAGAAAAACAAAACAAAATAAAAACATTTTACCATCCAAACTGTTAAACAGAACTGGACTCATTTTCATAACTTTGGGGGGAAAAAAAATAAAATGATCAATTAAAGGAATGAGTGTATGCATAAGCATGAATGCCTGTGACAGCCAAGTAAAAAACACGGATTGATGGATCTCCTGAGAATCCCAGCTGTGTTTAACTTTTTGTTGCTCATGAGACAGTTTGGTCACGATGAATATTTTCCCTCCGGTTATTCAGAAATCTGCTCTTGGTGGATAAGATCTCGCCCTGACTGTGAGCTACTTCCACTGCGGCTCGGAGGCCCGACTCCATCTTTGATCATCTCACAACAGAGACACATTTTTGACGGTGGTAATATAATCATATGTCAGGGGTAATAGATGTTCTCCCCCAACTGTGGTGAGTTATTCAATGCAGGCACAGACATGCAATACATTTACACTGACAAAAAAAAAAAAGAAACGAAAGAAAAATCCACACGTGTCTCTTTAAAAGCTGCAATATATATATAAGTACAACATGACCTGACAAGCTTAGTGTAAAACTGCCTTCTAGGAACATCATATTCTCCCATATATTATTACGATTAAAAAAATAAACTCTCTTCTATGAGAGTAATGCTAGATTCTTTTTTTGCGATGCTAAGTAGTAAGCTCTATTGGAAATATACATCACTGTGTTGTTTTTTTCCCTTTGTAGTTTAGAGTTTGGATTTAGTTTCAGTGTGTGACAATGAATTCAGTTTGTTGGGGGAAGCCTGTGATTTTTCTGGTGTTTATTAACATCAAACCGCTATTAAAATTCATTTCAGGAAGTGAAAAGGAATACAGTGCATGAAAGCCAGATACGCATTCAGAATCCTGAAACTCGTTTGGTTCTTTGTGTTTTTGCTTCTTCGATTCAATTTAAAAATACCTTATTCATCTCAAAGGTGAACTAAAAGTTGAAACTTGTTTAATCCTGGCATCTTCAAAGAGTAGTTGTGGATGGCGACGCTGTGGGCACGAGCAGTCAGTCTTGCAACAAATCTGAAGAGGCCTCTGACATGCTAACAGTTCAGACAATATTCCACAGTAACATGTCCGGCATGACACCGTCACTGCTAATCCACCTCATTTGCTTTTGCTGCTCCTCTTCTCTATGTTGATAATAGATGAATGGTGGAAAACAGACTGCAGATTGCTTTAGTTGTCGTGACAATGTGCCTGCCCACTGATTAAATGATGACACAACATAATCTTTACAAATGCAGGCTCAATGTGGCTTCTCTTCCTTCAATGTTTCGCGTTTGCAGATGGATATCTTTGCTTTTGATTGAGAATGAACTGGTTCTTGAGCTGAACCAGGCTTTTTAATCCCTAACAAAGTCCTGAAAGTGGTCTTAGTAAACCCCTGAAAAAAAGAAGAAGAGCCAGAGTCTCGGTTTGGTGCGGTCCGTTCCAGATAAGTTCCTGAAGCTGTGGAGGCAGCCGAGAGCGGGTGAAGAAATGTCTGCAGGCCTCTTCCAATGTGAACACGGCTTGAATGCCAGGCCCGGTGCTCAGAGCAAATAGCTTATAGGCGAGAGGAGGGAGAGTTTCTTTAGGGTGAAAGTGGATCCAAAGCAGTCTGAAGGGATCCGGGTGTATCTGTGGTGTTTGTGTGTGTGCGCTCGTTTGCACTCAGGTGAGGGAGATTACATAGCCACGTTAATGACGCCTTGGTACGAGTCTGCTGGCGGTGATAGGTAGATCAATGTGGCGGCAGGGAACAGGCCCCTCTGCGCGCCCCTATACGATGTAGGTGGTCAGGTCCAAGAGGTACGAGGTCATGTCGATGATGTGATCCAGAATCCCGTCTTTCTCTTGGTCGTTGGGCATCCCCCGCTCGCTCTTCTCGCATTGAGCGCCAGAGTAGCCGCTCTTGCATAGGCACTTGTTTGGCTCTATGCAGACTCCTCCATTGCGACAGGCTGGTTCACATTTAGCTACAGTCACAGAAAAGCACAAAAATTAGCATTATGCTAAATTGAAACTTCAATTAATTAATATATGCATATTGCATTTAAATTCAAATGCCCTTCAATGTATAAATATAGTTTATACAGTGTTTGAGTTTCAGCAGGTTCTACTTCTGGGGAAAAATCCTGTTAAGTATGCTTTTGTTATCCAATTATTAATTTGTTAATTCAAAAAACAATCAAGGGCTCAGCCCTAGACTGTATTGATATTAGGTCAAGTAGAAAAGGCTGAACTCTTCATAAGTTGATGCTTGAAGTATTGTTTTAGCTACAGAGACATTGTTGGCAAAAAATTATCAAAAGGAATGCTGTTATTGCCTTTTTTAAATAATAAAAATTCAATTGAATAATAGTAATTTAATTATTAGTATATTTGCATTTTTTTATGTGTTTCTAATATTGCATAAAAAGGCTTAGAAGAAAAATCTTCAGAGTGTGCACTAGTTTTTCTGATTAAGGGATCAAGTTGAAGCCTTAAATAATACTAACCTATTCGGCAGAAGGGTCCCTCCCAGCCGGGGCTACAGCAGCACTTGCCAGTCGGAGTGCAATGTCCGTTTTTGCAGTTTCTGGAACAAGCTGTCATTAGTAGCTCTGGTGGCTCCACCGGGCGCTGACACTCCTTGGGAGAATGAGGCCTGCAGAGAAGAACAAAATCAAAGTCAATATGATGAAGCAGAAACTTAGCAGATATTATCACAGAAGATCTAAAACAATCGGCTAATTCCCAAACATTGTGCGAAAAAGTGAACATATTTGGAAACTTTGGGTTCATTCAAAACAGTCATGTTTAGCCCGCTTTAATACAACTCTTATTTTGTTTCCCTAGATAATTATGATGTTCCACTTGTGAAAGTAAAACTTTTGAGTTTCACCTTGACACCTACAACAATTTTGAGTGCTACACTGCCGAGCAGGATATGTAAAAAAAAAAAAAAAAAAAAGATTGGTGAAATATCAATCTTAAAGTTGAGCCATTTCACGAGAAAATGTAGGACTATTTCAGATTCTACACAGGCAAAACTGGTGAAGTGATACCCTTGGATAGTTGCAGCTGTGACAGCAGTTGGTTCTTCTCCGTGCAGACGTACAGAACACACACACACACACTCACGCACACACACACACACCGCACTTCACTGATTTCATTTGTAATAAATGCTAAAAAGCATTTTCTTTATGTTGCGTCTATAAACATGAAATCTAAGTGCGAGTGAAAGAAAACTTTGGTCACATTTTAGTGCTGCACGTTGGAGGGTGAGGCTGAAAACAAGAAAGGAGTAAGTAACAATTTATTTGCTTTTTAATTACATTTTATGAGGATTTTCCTTTTATTTGAGTCATGCGGCCATTGTTTTTTTTATAAGCCCCAAAAGGAACAACTATAAACTTTCTAAATGTTAAGAGCTTATAAATCAGTGTGAAGGACTAGGATAACAACAATAACATGCAGGACAGCAGCCAATGAGGAACTACAAAGTCTTTCAAAACTATTCATATATCTTGAAGTCTCACAATTTGGCAGAATAAATACACATTCACTACACTTTATTTTGAGGTTTTTGACAGGCAAACACAAAATTGTGCATAATTGGAAAGTGGAGGGAAAACGATGATCAGTTTTCACAATTTTCACAAATTAAAGTCTGGTGTGAATTTATCACACCAGCATGAGTCAGATTTGATTGCCACATAATATCCATCTCATTTTATTTACTCTTTGACTAGGCCATTCTAACATAGCTCTGGCGTATGGTTTGAGTCATGACTGGATATTGTGTTTTCAGGGTGATGAATAATGTTAGGCTGCTGTCACACTGTTTTCTATCTTGCTATGTGTGCTGGTTATTGAGAGTTGTGTGGTTTGCATAAAGGTCTGAACCTGACAAAATGAAGGACATTTTGTGGAAGTATGCGTAGCACTTTTGATGCACACCTTTTCTGAATAGTGCATGTGTGATGGGATCAATGATGTGGAATTCAGTGTCTCACTGCACCAGGAAATCTTGGCCTTCATGATGCTGTTTGTTCAGTAATCTTCTCTAACAAACCTCTGAAACCTTCACAGAATAATTGAATTTATGCCAAGAGTTAGACTTCCTGTGCTGAATTTGATCTAAAACTCAAAGGGAGCCTGAACACAAATGCAAAACGCACTTTTAAGAGTTTTATTCGTAAAACTATAAATTGAAACCTTTACCAAAATACCAGCGAAATACATTAATGTTTGTGTCTATAATGAGGCAGAAAATGACTATTTGTGCAGAGCACCGTAACAATCCTTGCACATTCTGTCTTTTTGTGGTTCCCCCTCTTATATTTCTCCAATTTGAGGAGCAAAACAATTCATATGGCTAAGACAAGGCCACTTCTCGGATATAAACATGACTTGGAAAATTCACACAGACACAAACACAAACATCTCCACACCATATGTGTCAAGTTTGAGAACCAAAGAGACACTGCGACCGTTCCGTATTAAGACAAACATCCAGACACGCACATCGGCAAATGGGCTGAAACTGAATCTTTTCACATCACGCTCCATGAGTCTGGAAATAATACACAGTGCGTAATCAAGTTCAAATGTGAAGTGTCTGTTGTACACTGGGCCACACACAAACACACACATGTACAAACACATCAGTGTGTCTGTTTGTGGGGGAGAAAGAAATATTGTTGCGTTAACATTTCTGTTGTGCTGAGGGACAAAACACTGGACAACCCAACACGCAGTTACACACTGGACTCTGGTGGACTCAGTCTGGTATGAGAGGCAACAAGCATGAGAGGTGAAGTCAGTGTGTGTGATGTTTAGGCCATTAGAGAACGAGCCTCATCTATCATGGTCTAAGAGCAAATGGTCATTCAGAAGCAGAGGCCAATACCAGATCCAGTTCAGAACCAGTGTTGAAAATGTCTTCCTTTTGAGCCAAAGTTTCTTTATGAAGATAATATCCACCGGTGCCTGAGTCCTGACAAAAAGACGGCTAAGTCTGTCGTGTGGCCTTGTGTATGTTTTATAAAAGAAAAAGACATAAAATAACATTTTATTTTGCTCTTGTGCTCTATTATCTTACATTATGATGAAATCCATATTTATCAGAATATTATTCAGAATATTCTTGAGCTGCAGTTTTGACAAGCATGGTGTATTTTTAAATGAAGACTTAATTTTTTGACTGAATTGATGGCAAGATCAACAGTAGACTTCATTGCTGGTTTATACACTGATAAACAGGCAGTGATTGATTTCCTCAATTTTTCTCTGGGGTTTTCACCATCACAGGAGCTTTAATTGCATTTTTTACCACTCTATAAACTGACCAGTCATAGTCAGAATCCTGAATTTTAATTTTTTTAAACACCTCAGTTGTGGGCACTGCTACCAGAAAGGTAAGTTGTATTAACCCTAAAGCAGTAATCATAAGCACTATCTATTGCTAAAGCGCTGCAGTCAGTTAAAAGAGATGATTTACCTGGATAAAATATATATTTTGATATTTCTGTTTACCTCTCTGCTTAAAAGACACCCACCAAATGCTCTGACAAACATACTGACTGATAGCAGTGACAATAAAGTGGCTGTTCATGTGCTGTAGTGGCATTTAATTTCACGATTGAAGGTGGGGACGGAGGGTTTTGATTCCCATGCTCCCATCAGCACCCAACTGCAGACTCCGTGCCTGTTGGCTTTTGTTGTTGCAGGCTGCATGTAGTTAAAAAAAGAGCAAAAAAGGAAGAAAACAGAAAGAGAAGGAAAAAGAGAAAGAGTAAGAGTCCCTGGAGAGTTGGGGGGTCTGTAGCGAACACTGTTAATAGCAGGCAGGGGTCAGCAGCACTGCTGAACAGCCTGTACTGCTGCCAGGGAGGCTGTGAAAACAGCACCTGCTGGTAGCGCCACTTGACAAAGGCAGCTGGGTCAACAGCCACTGTGGGAATTTATCAACTTTGGAAGGGGTGGTGCAAGTGTGATAGTGAGAGAGTAAAAAAGGCAACACTGCGCTCACGTTGGTCAGATAAATTCACAGAAAAAGATACAAATAACTTAACTTCGATGGTTGCATTTACATTACGATATAATATATATTATAGAATAATGTTCAGGATTGGAAACAGCTGTTTACACAACATATGAGAGGAAAAACATCACACATATATATTTGTGTTGTTTCAGATGTTTTTTAAATATTCTTTTTAAAATTTGTTTCAGATCTGATCTTCGTTGAAGGTGGGGCGTATTTAGCTTGTTAGCTTGTGAGCCCTGTTTGACTGACATGAGGTATATGTGAGAAAAGCGCTATGGAGTGGTGTACATTGTGCACCTTAACAATGGCTTAATTAAACGGCCCAGTGTGGTCTCCTTTGCTGTTTTGTCATCTGACTCCATTGTTTGCAGGCTCCTTTTGTAGCTTCATTCCTTGTTTTCTCTTTGTGCGAGAAATTTACTGTGCATTGTAGAATCTAGGGGTATTCAGTGGGGCTGGCATGCAGCTTTGTGAAGGAAAGGACCACAGCAGAGATGTAGGAAGATTTAAGAGGGACAGGGAAATAGAGAAAAGGCTTTTTTTTTTTTTTTTCCTGCAGGGTGCTGGGAGCAAACGCAACGCACACTCACAAAGACTCACAGATGTGCGAGTAGCCACCACCCACACAGTTTGCATCCATGCACACAACCCACAGAGAAGCACCCCATGTCCGCTTTCTGAACACATTAGAGATTTGTAACTTCCAGAGCTAACACAGTTCATAAACGAGGAGCCTATCTGAAGAAAATTAGCGAGCCTCCAGTTGAGAAAGCCTTGAATATGTGAAATATCCTTCCTGGTGATGCTCTCTCTTGTTCTCTGTGGTGAACGGACTCACTGAGCAGCAAGGCAAATAGCATTTTACACTAGAAAGCATCACAAGTGTTAGATCTTTTTACTTACATTGGATGTATAAAACTATGTTGTGTTTTTCTCACTGCCTGACATTAAATCAGACTGAACCGTAGCTGTTTAAAGCCAGTTAGGGCTAAAATTATTTGCATTTGCTAAAATATTGAGAAAATGCTTTATTACTTAGTTCAAATTGAGAAGCTTACAGTATATTCACTTAGAGTGCTATGCTTTCAAACTATTTGGAAAAGCATAATTATGAAACTATGTCCTGTGGGGCTCCTGACAAACACCTCAATCAACTGGAGGCACAGCAATGGATGCAATTTAACCTTAAACAGTGCTTTATGTGACACTGTTGGAAAACCAGGAAAGATATGACAGAGAGAACTAAGTAGCTCAACAAATCTGGTTCGTCTTTGGGTATTGATCTTGATTAAAAAATGATGCCTGGCTAGAAAGGTGTGTGCAAGGAAAGCAGGCAAAAGGCCTAAGCTACAACAGGTTTGTCAAGCAAAACGAGCAAATTTCCACTACATACCAAATAAATGTCTGTCCACTCTAAACTGCTCCACTACAGTGTGAAAATGTGTGTAATGTTTGAAATTTAACAAAAAAAAGATTAAAATTTGAAGAAAAAAAAATTTCCTGGATTTAGCTAATAGAAATTATTATGTTAATTTTAACAGAAATATGTGAGAATAGAAGAAGAATGTAAATATCTTGTTTTGACTGTAAATGTATGCATGGAGAGTATATCTGCTGCTGGTCAATAATTTATGTTGGGAGGAGAGACAAGATCACAGTGTCAGAGTTAAATCGCTACAAAACAAGGATTTTAAAATGTGTTCTTAAAACATTATAACTGTGTAAATAACTGGTTAGACAACACAGGAGTCTCAATGAAACTCAGGTCTCAGTCTCGTTAACCTGCTGCTTTGGCCACCTGCTGTGAGCTGCATTAGTATTTCTATGTAAAGCACTTTCTATTACCTTGTTGTTGAATGTTGCGGCACAACAGTCATGCATTGATGCCCATTCTAAAGCCGTGGCAATAATTATGGTGGTTATATAAAGATTATATCTTCTGAAATCTTTTCATCCCACTGCTCTGCCACAAATAAGCCCCCTCCAACATTTTTTTTCTTCCTCTCAAATCAGTCATACCGCACACATTCAGAGTGTTTCAAAATGCATGGTGGCCTATTTATTATTGGAGGGGTACTCCAACTGACAAACAAATACCTAGGAATGAAGTCATCTGGCCAGGACATGTTTACACAAACACTGCTGAGCGATTTTACGGCTGATGTTTTTTTGTAAGCCTTTACTGCTCCCCCTAGCAGTTCCACCATTTTTCCTCCTTTTCTCTATGTTCCCAAACATAAAGTCGATGAGAATGCTGCCCAAGATGCTGTACTGGACCACAAAACCCACTATACCCCAAAGCAAAGCTCGGTCTGAACAAGCTTTAGGGTCTGGATGAGAAAAGACCACCAGACTTGATAACGTACTGAGGTCAGACAAGCTGCTTCGGTCCTCGTCAGCCCCTCTCTTTTCTCTTTGTAACAAGATCTTAATAACGAAATCGGTGTGTATTAGGAGTCGAGCCTCCAGCACCACTGGGTCCGGTCAGACTAAACACGTCCAGTTGATGGTGGAAAGAACTGTTCTGTGGGAGAAACGCATTCGGCAGCCACTCCAGAAAACATAAATACAAAGCAAGCCACGAGGGCCCCTCTGAAACATCTGCGGTTTCATTAATTGCGTGGATGCCTGGGTGACACTGTCGTCACTCAGGAATAATCAGCTGCAAATATGTTTCTATTATGAATCCGACGCATACAAATTCTCCTTCTGAGAGTCTGCTTTGCTTATTTGATCTGTCTGATTCAATCAAGCATGACAAACCTTTAAGCAATGAAACAGATCAGGGATTTTCTCTCTGCATTCCACTTGAGGACTTCGTGACTTGAGTGGTTAGTCTCAGTCCTACGAGAACGTTCTCATCCATCTTGAGCAGAATGCTGATGATAAGATAGGTGGAAACATCAGCTGTGGTTTGGCTACGCGCATAAAACAAAATTGGTTTGAAAAACAAAGTCTCTTTCTGTCTGAACTGTTTTCTTTCTTGTGACTTTTTGCATGCTCCTCCCGTACTGTGTGGGATATTTTTTTTTCCTCCGTTTGGGAGACAAATGTTTTTCACATGGGTTTTATAGAGCCCTTATTTTCAAAATGATTTTTAATATTTGAATGCATGTGGAACAGATTATGACCTACTGACACGCACATTTATAAATGATAAAGTTGCTTTCATGCACACTGCCTTCACATTTCCCTGCACGTTACAGTTGCGGAGCATCAAATATTTGAGTATTCGACTGCACACAGAGAGATTGGGTTTCACTCTGGAAAATCAATGTGTGTGTGCTGAAGCCTTACCCCAAATGTGCTCATTAAAATAGTTGAGAACAGGTGAACTTTTCAGTTAAACACCACAAGCAGAGTCATACAAGTTAATCAGTTTAGCTACCAGCAGTTACTTCCTTATAATAACAGTTTTGAAATATTATCCAGTAGTTTCTGCTCAACTCTTTTTTGAAAAGGAGCTCGGGTGATGACCTGTTGAAAAGCATTATTACTTGACATGATGTTTAGGCTTTTCTGGAACTATTTCTAGTTTTCTTTGAGGTTTAGCGTGCGGAGAAGTATCGCTCATAAAAAAGAAAAGAAAATGTGGAGCAGGGAGTAATTTTAACAGAAAAAATACCCCTAAGGTAAGAATTAAATACAACTCTGACTAACTGAATCACAGTAAATACATTTAAATCATGCATGTAGACACAAAATTATAGGAATTGTAGTTGGGAAAGGAGCTGCTCAGTATTTATTTTGCAGATTACTGATCTGATTGCTTAATTATTCTGCTCTTTGGACCAATAATTGGTGCATTTCCAATCATTACTCTACAATACATCTAATAGGGTTTGAATGCTGAAAAAAAGTCTTTGTTAGTTCGCTTTTGGTTCCCTTTGATGAAGAAATACCAATAATTAATAAAAAACAAGTGAGTGAAGCCACTTCCAGCACGGATGGATTTGACAAAAATTAAACCACTTGAAAATTCTGAAAAATATTTGTGCAGACCTTTGAAAATTCAAAAAAATGTTTTAAATGGAGTTTTTAAAAATATATTTAGACAATCTAGTGTACCAGAAGTACTTTAATGCACCATAAAAGCGCAGCTGTTGTGAGTCATCACTCCACAGTACCAGGGTGTTATTATGCTGTGCAGTGTTTTGGACTGTTTGAAAGCTGCAGGCAGCTGGATTTGGACTTTAGGTGATTTTTAATTGAGTACCAATAATTTTTATGCTCCCAAACAGCAGAGTTCAGTGATAGCTGGGAGTCCTCTCTGTTTTGTTTTGGTGTTATGCTACAGAACATTTTTAGTTCCACACACACACATCATTCATGTGTTTTGGTTTAAAACAACACTGGAGTACCAAACTGACAAAGCTGTGCTGGATGTGTTTGATACAAATACGAGTGTCACTTCACCCCTGAAGTAGAGAAGGGCAAGAGCTAAATGAGTAGAAAAAAAGAGACATATTTGCATTTGCAATCTGATACACTATGATCCTTGCTTTCATTTGTGTAAGTTGGAACCATGAGGGATACATCATAAAGACAGAACAGCATGAAATTACGAGTGAAGGACTAGTTGGTCCTTCTGGACAAACAAGAATCCCTTACTCACTGAGCAAAGACTCAATTAAATAGAACAAAAAGTACAAAAGAATTTGCTGAGTGTACCTTTTCGGGTCTACCAACTTGTAGAGTTTCCCGCTGTGTGACTGTGCCATGCTTTTACTGCTCGCTAGAATGTAGACTTCACCTGCAAAAGTGAAACAGTTACAGCAAATTCCTGAATATTTTTATTGTTAGATTACATAAGTTTATTTGTAGCATACATGCAGGCATAAGCAATTTATAAAAAGAGATAACATGTGACAAGACAGGCAGACAGGAGGATGAAAGGAAAGGACAGATGAAGAAAATAAATGTAGCTAAAGCTTCCACAATGCTCCACTAGCCAAGGCACTTTAAGAAAAAGTTTAATGGGACAATTGGGTACTCATGACTGGGAAACAGGCGGATAATTTAATGAGGAACAAGCCTGCAAGAAAATTCCATACGGGGATAAATTGTAAACATGTGTCTGTGAGGCCCCTTCATTGGGACATATAATTCTAGCGTTGCTGGCAAAGCATGAGCCAATGCAGGAATCTATAAAAAGCTCATCAAATAATAACGCCAAGACCTGGCAATAACAGCGATCCAACATTTATGAAGCCTGTGTGAGCAATTCAGATCATATGTACATTTTGATTCAAAACATCACAGCCCACAGAGAACCATGTAGTAAGTGCGAGTGCTTTCATCTCTGTTTACGGTTAGTAACTGTTAATTTCTACAGTTGTGCTGTTAGAAATTAACATCATTAGCAAAGCAAAACATTGCTTCAAACATTGCTTTGGAGCAATGACTTCAATATTGATTTTACTTTCCGTGTTTTAGGGACACTCGTCTTTCCTCAACGCCAATTTTTACGTCAGAAACTGTTCTCACTGTTTCCTATCTGGCACCACTTTCTTAAATCCTGTCAGAAAGCAATTGCATGCTAGAAAATCCTGCCAGGTCAAACTGCAATTGATAACACTTCTGTGCCAAGATGTTTCCATGGTCTTGTCTTCAATGCAATATTTTACAATAATAAAACCCCCTTATGATTTTTTTTTTCTTTTTAAATTATTATTCACTATAATTTCGAGGTGGGTGCTCCTCTTCCTCACTGAGAATGTTACTGCAGGACGCAGTGCTAGTAGCAGCCACAGCGCCAAGAGCATTGTGCTTCACTGTAGTTTTAAAGCCTATTGGGTGAAAATATGTCGAGGTCAAACATTACCAACATTTTTTAATATTGTCTGACAAAAAACTTAACCTTGTAGGACACGTTTACCTTGCAGATATATTGCCATTAAAAAAAATCTTAGTCACAAACTGCAGCTATTGTATCAAATTCTAATCTACCGTGTTTGAGGTACAGTGTAAAATTTGCAAATGTCAGAAGTCACTACAATACCTACAAATAAATAGATACAAATCTGCATCACACAACTATGTTGTCTTGTGTTTCACAATCGCCCTGCCTGAGATGCTCCCAGGTCTGCCACTTTGGCAGCTCAAACAATTCGCAAACATTGACTTGAACCAAACTACACCAGACTAGCATGTGCTAAGCCAAAGCATGTCTTCAAAGCCAAAGCATGAAGACAAGTCTCACTCCAGCTTCTCTTCTGGTGTGGATATTTCAAGCTCCTCACCCAATAGTCTTTAAACCACAAAAGTTGTGCTTTGCAAGTATTTTTGGTGTAGTTTTTTGTGCAAATATCTTAGTATTCATAGAATAAGACAAATCTAACTTACAAGTAACTTTTCAGCAAGGTATCAGAACTTGTTTTAAGTCAATAATTCCTTAATATTGATTTTAAAAACAAGTTAAAATAAGTTATTTTTCCCATGTTACAAGATAATCTGCTAGTGTAACTTTTACTTTTCTTTCAATATTAGGGAAATATAGACTTAAAAAAAGATCCTATATCAGGTTGATAGTTAGTTTTGCTTCATTTCAAGTGTTCTATTGTATTTGCACAAGAAACTAGACCTATAACACGTGATAAGATTTTGTGTATAACTAAACCTCCGCAAAGACCATTTTTCTGACTCTATGCATACTGGTCTGGAGGGCATATTTCTGAAAAAATAGTTTTCATTATCAGTTAATCAAGTCTTGGTTATTGTGGTGCATTAATAAAAGTCTGTCATTACTTGTTTGATCTGGACAATGTCTCATCTCTAATGAAGAAGACATTTCAATGAGAAGCTGTTTTTTTTGTTTTTTTTCTTGATTAGAAAATTTCTCCAGCTTGGGAAATTTTCTAAAATAAGAGACTAAGAGAATTATAATGAAGTCAAAGTAAGCAGACTGATAATCTAAGTTCATCAGAGAGGAAGATGTGATCTTTGGGTTTCTGTTGCAGTACTCACCGAGTTCATCCTCTCCGAAACCCAAGACATGCCCCACAAGGGGAGAGGCGCAGGAAACCGAACCCAGACACAGAGCTTTTTCCTGCCACTGCTCGCTGTCAGACGATGTGGCAAACGGAGACTTCTGGAGGATCCGCAGGTTACTGAGGCAAACAAAACACACAGAGCATTTAATGTTGAGCTAAATTTTAACCCGAAACAAACTGGAACAGAAAGATTTATTTTACACTTATGATTCACAGTTCTTGCGACAAAGCCTGAGTTAATATCTGGAATAGGGCTGAACTGTTCTCATAATATGGTTCAGGAATCAATCTTCTTTTCCAACCAAAGTCACAATTGGTGTTATTTAAGACCTCCGCTTTGGTTTCAAAACAAACATCGTGCCGGGGCTTTTCTACAGCCACAGCGCTGTGCTCCCACATGGTAATGAGACACAGAATTCAGCGACCACACATTGTTTTAAACACGGTGCCAACTCCTGATAGTGCACCAGCACAATATTTACTTCCTTTGCTTACTCGAGCGTCAGAGTTTGACATCAGCGAAGCAGGATGAATTACAAACCAAGAGAAAGTGTGAACAGCACAAGACAGGATGCCTAGTCTCCATTTACACTCATTGGGCAATTCTGCTGTGCTGATAGTAACAGAAAACCTGTTTGCCCTACATGGATGGAACTGGGTGCAGCTACTTATTTCATGTGTCAACTATAGGAACAGCTTTTTCCATTATCTTTTCCATTTTTCTTCTGATATCCTTATATTTCCTCATTAATTTTGACTGTTTTAAATCACTTTCCCACTAGAACAGATGTTGTTTCAGCCCTTTTCCTGCTGGAAACATAAATTTAGACTTATTCTATAAAAAAGATTAAACACTACTTTGAGACACTTGGATCATCCCCCTTAAGCTTCACATGTGAAAATCATGTCATGCTTACCCGTTTCTATCTCCAAACACATAGCTGCCATACAGTCTCCTCGACTGGCAGCCCCTATAGATGAAACCCCCCACAGGTGGCGCTCCTCCACTGGACTGCAGGTCATACACAGAAGGCTCATTTTCTATAAAGGAATAAGGAGATATTGGTTTAATTTAAGCCCAGCTTGATGAACTGAAAGACTGCTCGCTACCTGTAAAAACAAATCTAATATGGCTGCAATATAATTAAGCACTTTTTTCTAGAATGCAATGTTTTGTTTCTGGTGGCTCTTTATTAAATCTAGAAAAGAATGTGTTGCACTTTTAGATTATATTAAATTTTATTGTCACTACACATGTCACAAGAAACTGGAAATGGGAAGGAGTGTATATATGATTTTAATTGTGAGTTAAATAGTAGAAAACATCTACTTCTGAGATGGTTTCACTAGTTACAAAAAGAAAATTGTTCAACTAAAGTAATATGAATCACTTTCTGGGAAACAATCATTCTGATAAAGAAAAATGCAAAGGATCTTGGCTACTTAAAAAAAAAAAAAACACGAGGAGCTGCATGCTTGTTTTCCAGTTGAGTGCATTTCAAACTAGGGTGACTGGCTGGATCCCACACAAAAATAGATGAGAAGTAAGAAAAAAATTCAGGTGAGAGATTTTGGACTAAAAGTGTTGAAGAAGAGTTAGATCTCTATGCTGTTCTTTCAACACTAAGGCATCATATTTCAGCCATTATTGTTCAAAGATTAAAGTATTTTTATGTGGCCCATCTTACATTCCCTTCCACAATCCAAAATGCACAAAAAAGAGATTATCTCTGGTTCCAATTATGGTTTTTGACATTTACCCTTCATTGGGATTTCTACATTTCCATCTAAAACAATGTGCTCTTGCGAAATGAAATTGATTTATAATAACAGATGTCAGTTTTAAAGGGATACATTCGAAAGGTTATCCAAGAGGCTGAAGTATTTCCCTTCTGTACTCAAAATGTAATGGCATCAAACAAAACTCATGCAAAGGACGTGATTAGTTACTGTTACGATGGACAACATGAACATTTTAGAACAGCAAGTTATTTCTTAACAAGATAAGGTAAGTATTACGACTCTAAAAAAACATCTTCAGAATTGTGACTCACCATAATCCTTCCCCTTAGTAACTTCTAATATTCTTCCAGCCGATGTGTTTTTACCACTGGCGTCTGTGCAGAGAATAACCAGACTGCCGTTGTCTGTCTGCAGCCGATCCACTGCACACCTTCAAAACACAGAACACCAACAAATGCAGTTTAATAGAATCAAAGTAACCATAAACATTTAATTTATTCACATTTTGTCACATTAGAACCACTATCTTGTATATTTAAATGGGATTTTATGTGACAGACAAAAACAAAACAGCACATAACTGAAGGTCTGAGAAAAGCCTCGGAGGTTTGCTAGAGAAGGTTAGTGACCAATCAGCATCATGAAGACCAAGAAACAAAGCAGATGGGTCATTTTAAAGCAAACTCAAGTATTAAAAGAATGGCCTAACATTTCTGTTCAATCAATCATATGAAAATAGAAGGACACAACTTCTGACTGAAATGTCTACCTAAACTGACAGGACAGCGTTAACCATAGAAGCAGCCACGCACCCCCTGGTAAGTTTAGAGGAGCTGCAGAAACCCTGAAGCTCACATGCAGATCAATATGTTTCCAAAATAATACAGTGAACGCTCACAACTTTCATTATCTACTTTGCCCAGGAAGCTTGGGTCTCCTCAGGGTCTTTCATAATACACTGGACTGTTTTATCTGTTTATGATCAAAGTAGCAGCTGTCTGCTTTGTTGACTATGGTTTTATGTTTGTATGTTATGCATTGTCTTTTTCTGTTTTAAGCAGCAAAGGTTGTGATTATAGTATTGGTAATAAATCACTTGACGTGAGTTTGAGTGGGAGAATCTGTCGGAAGGACAATCATTAGTGGTGCACTCCACAAATCTGGCCTGTGTGGAAGAGAAACGAGAAGAAATCCAAAATCAATTTACTACTCGTCATGTAGGGAGGACACCAAACATGAGGAACAAAATGTAACTTGCGAAATGCTACATATAACAGAAAACTAACACCATGAAACATGGTGATGGCAGCATCACATGGTGTCCCTGACTTCAGTAGGGACAGAAAAGGTGGTGAAATGCATGAAATGCAGAAAATTATCTGCTAAGAGGTTGAGTGAATGTTCCTTTCCCAGCAGGACGACAATCATAAATAAACAACCAGTTAGAGGTCAACGGTTTATATCAAAGTTTAATAATGTGTTTGACTGTTTCAGACCTCATTCAAATTTAGATTTGAATGAGGATTTCATAAGCTGGCAGAGACATTCTTCAAAAGATAAATTTTTACCAAGTGTTACCTGAGTGCACCCCTAGGTTTTTTTTAATTTTTTTTTATAAAAGATTGTGAAAGACATGTTTGTTTCCATTTCACAATTATGGACTACTTTGCATTCTGTCACCTGAAATTCCAGTGAAAACTGTGTTGAAGTTTGTGGTTGTTAATGTGAAGTGAAGTAACAAGGCAGTGCAAAGGGCTTAACACCGGAAAACCATCGAACAACATAACATTTTGTCAAATGCCATCATCAAAATCATCAAACAAATATACATCAAATATGTTGGTCAATGTTCTGGTTACTACTAATCAAGGGCTGCTCTAAAGACATGGGTGTTTAGCTTTGATTTGAAGGAACTCAGTGTTTCAGCTGTTTTGCACGTTTCAGGGAATTTGTTCCAGATTAGAGGAGCATAGAAACTGAATGATGGTTGTCTATGTTTGGAAAAGTAGTTCTGGGAATGCAGAGTAGACCAGAATCAGAAGACCTTAGTGGTCTTGAAGGTTTGTACAACAGAAGGTCTTTAATAAATTCAGTCATTCAGTGACTTATAAACTAACAGAAGTATTTTTTAAGTCTATTCTCTGAGCTACTGGGAGCCAGTGGAAGGACTTTAGCACTGGGATTATGTGCTCTAGTTTCCTGGTTTTAGTGGGAACATAACCAGCAGCGTTCTGGATCAGCTGCAGCTGTCTGATCTTTTTAGACACTATTGCAGTGATCAATGTAACTGAAGGTTTACGTATGAGTCCATCACTATATGCAGAGTTCAGGCCTGATCACTAGATTCTAGCTGAAATTGCTGAAGCTGCTTGCTGACTAATGTGAAAGCACAAGGGGTATAAATAAGTATCGCAACAAGACACCCCAAGAATCTCCGATGCGTTACTCACCTGCCTGGATCATGTAATCCATGTGCAAAGATCTCAGGTGGCTGATTAGTGCTGTTAAAGTACGGATTGTTCCGTGGTATCGAGTAGGACGATGTACAAATGTCCGTGTCCACGTCCACCCTTAGGACAGACCCTGTGAAATCACTGCATTCAAACACACACAATCTTCCGTTAAAACACGGTGTCGAAACGTCCTCGTTGTGATTCTTTTGACTTTTGATCTGACCTGAGTCCATCCATTTCCTCCATGTCGTCGAGAGTGATCATACCGTCTCCCAGAATGATGTGCAGCAGGCCGTCGGGAGAGAACAGAAGCTGACCTCCGAGGTGTTTCCTGTGTAATTCAGCCACTTCCATCAGCACATGGGCAGTCCTGGTGTCCACCTGGTTTGGGTTTTTCCTGCAAGCAGAGAAAACAATTTTAACTTTGATACTGGACCAACAAAAACTAAAACCTCTAAAGACTTCTACGGACATTCCCAAGGTATTATGCTTTCATATAATCCCAGGTGTACTATAAGCTTATAAAACATCTTTTGACGGTTGCTTGCAAGAAATGCAACAGAAAGGTAAGTGAAACATTACCATATTAAATGCTGACATTACTGTCCATAACAAACAAAATCCAAAGTTTAAAATACTTTAGTTTCTGGAGACATTCAGTTTGTCAACCATAATGTCTTTCGCAGGAAAAATACTTTGGGTGGGGAACAACTTGGACTTCTTCAAAGTGTTGCAGAACTGTGCTGAGAATTTAGTTGGACAATGCCATCAACAAATGTGTTGTAATAGGTTAGGTGTTATTTTGGGTAATTCCAGGACTTTTGAAAAGCAGATTGCCAAAGAGAATCTACTTTAACTGTTGTTACTCCATAGAAATCCTCAATTTAATAACTATGTTGCCATCACTAGGACTGCCTGGCAAAACTATAGTTAAGATTAGCTCATTGAGTGAAACATAGAACAGTGGTTAAGTACATTAAAACGTAGCATTTAAATACCTTCGTGAGAAAACACAATTATCTTAAACATAAGTAATTATGAAAGGAGTGTTAGGTACCAACCCAGTTAAAATACTGTCATCTGCTCAGCACAACAAATCATAGATCATCATGAGTCTCCATCACACAAAGAGGTTGGTGTTTCTCTACAAGGTTGCCCTTGCAGCTTTTGTTGCCAATGTTAGTGTTAAAAATCTCAACTGAGATGAATCAACATTGCCAGTCATTTAATCATAAATATATCTGTAGACATGCTATTTGACACGGTATTGGCTGGAATCTGCAAAGGACCAATCCCAGAGCATCATTCATTTTTCTTTTCTTCGCTGAACTCCCAAAAGAGGAAATAAAGAAGACTGTAGATGTTAGCTTCTGCTGTTGTGCTAAGACAGAGTCTGCTGTTTTAATGCATATTCAAGTAAATTTGGTGTTTGAACTATTAAAATAGGCATTAGTGGATTTAATCTAACAACTGGTTGAAGTTTCAATCCCCGGTGAATATCGAGGATCACTGTATGTCTCCACCTACATTCTGCAGATCAACAGATATTGTTTAATCCATTCTTCTTTTCAAAATTGCTAAAGCTTATTCAGGTTGGACAGTGAGCATCTGTGAATATCAGCTTTCAAACGTCTGGAATGAATTTCAGTTTAATTTTTTTCTCGACTTTAATAGAAATTTTTGAAAACTGGGATGCGTTTGATCGATAGCAAAAACTAGAATTGTCCTGCTGGAAGGGAAAAGGTTTTGATTGCACTGTAACACCATTCATCTTTCCTTCTAACCAGCTTTTAATTTTTATTGTGCCATCATGAGGGCATTTCTGATGTAACGTTAGTTTTCACTACACATTATTTTGTATGTTGGCCAAAGGTCTCATCTGAATACAGACCTTCTCCCACCTGTTTGCTGTGACCTCCGCATGTTTTGTGGCAAACTGGTATTTCTTCTTCTTCCACTTCTTCCATATAGGCCAGACCTACTGAGTCTAATAGTGTCGTTTAGATATTGTTTCGTAGCCTTTACCTCCTTTAAATGCCTCCGTCACACTTACACTGACTTGTCTACTTTGTTTCTTGGTCTTTATGTTGTTAATTATTCAATGTGTTTCTCTAACAAGCAAGCCTGTCGCAGTAAGAAATTATTGCAAGATAAATTAAAATTAATAATTTTCATGATTAATATCTTTTGAAAGGCAAGACTTCATACTCTATTTTATGTAGGTTTCGGGTGTGAGTGGTTTTTATTGCATTTTTATTTGTTGTTTTTGGTTGCCTCCTTTTTATTTGGGGTATTTAAAACGAGTTCCAGTTACAATGTTGAGTGCTCTGTACAAAATTAAAGTTTATTAGTCTTTGAGAGGGTGGACTTGCACTATTATGCCATTACCATTGTGTTAGCTGAAAGTGGCCTCAAAACAACAATATCATTGTTTATTACAATAATTTCTGGGACAATTTACTGTCCAGCAAAATTTGTTAACATGACATACCAACTAACAAAACCCTGAGATTAGATTATGGACCAGAGAACAACGATTTGCTTATTCAGCAAATATTTAGCTTATATGAAGAGAAAACATAATTTTCCTTTCATTTCACAAATTTGCTCTATATTGTGTTGATCTATGGGATAAATTGAAATGTTGAAGTTTTAACCTCTAAATGTGAATAAGTTGACACAATCACTCTCAATGTTTTGAAACAACAAATACTTTCAGTAAAAAAAAAAAAAAATTCTAAAAGAGGAATATATCTGTTAGAGACGTCTCCATTACCTTGAAACGGTGTATTCCACCACACGGAGAATGTGGTCGTGCGGTCCGATGGCCCAGCGCTCTTGGTTGGTGGTGTAGGAGACGTAGAGCTTGCCATTCTTCTTGTAATTGGGGTGGAATGCCAGGCTTAGCAGGCCCCTTTCATCACCACTCTGCAGTCAGATGGGAAACACAAAAGATCCAGGAGTTAATTATGTCCCTGCTTGGCTTCTGCTCCATGGTGCAGGGCTGGAATCACCCCCCTCAGTCATATTCATCATCACTAACATGCCAGCTCCACACACCCAGCACCCTCCCTTCTCCCCCCTTTTTTTTCAAACTTGTCTAATCTTTTATATTCGTCCATCACATTCCCCTTTCACTACTCTGCTTATTATCTCATTCTCTCTTTTCCTGCACAGCGTTGTTCCGCTTCGCACCTTCGCCAGGCCCCTTTAATATACCATTACAGGCCATTATAAAACATTTGACTCTGGGCAGAGCTGCACTGCCGAGCCTTTCCTGCAGCCTGGTTATGCGACACTCGGTCCCTCCCGGTGGCCTCCATTGTGCAGTGATTTGTGTGTGTAATCTTTGGGGGATATTTGTGAATGCTACTTTGAGTGGCTGGAAGAATTTATTAGCTCACTCACAGTTCATAGAGAACACAAAGAGCAAAGTGCTTCAGTCCGTGCTTTTTGCTCCCCAATCCTCCTGTTTCTGATTCGCTCAAAAATCCATACAAAATTGAAGGCGGGGATCCGAGAGGGGGAGGAGTTAAAGTAAGGGAGGGATGTAAAAAAAAAAAAAAAGGAAACCTAAACAAGGAGAGAGCTGCCAACTCCCACTGTCTTGGCAACATGTTTAGGAAACATCTAAATTGCTTGTGTAATATGTAAACCTTTGTCTCACCCTGGAGGCAGTTGCATCGGTTGTCACTACCCTGGTGGTCTGCCCATCATAGTTAGCCGTAATAATCAGCTATAGCATTTCATTCCCCAGGCAAAGTGAACCGGGTCAGCCTCTTTCTGCTATATGTTTCCTGTTTTTCTGTCCACTAAAGAATCAACAGAATACAAAGCTGAGGTGTGATGAATGTTTATACGTAGTGACCATATAAAATTGCTTGACTTGTGAGTTTTTTGTGGATTCAAAGGTGCACAAGTATTTTTGCTGTTAGAATAAATGAAAAGAAATATGTTTGGGTGTGACTCGGAACGGTCTAGCTTGTCACAAATCCATGAGAGTACACACCAACCCAAATGTCCACTGAAACAACCCAAATGTCCACTGTTACAACAGAAAAGTCACTCATAAGTTCCAGTAAGCAACAACAGAGACCAAAGTAATAATTTAGATGATGTTTTCACAACCTTGTTATAGAGAGAAATATTGAGCAAGTTGCTGAAACCCTTGACGCTCCAGAAGTCAAAGATCCTCTGCCAAAAAATATAAATAATAACAATAAATGTCAGATTCCTGAAGTGCTTTATGGATGTGGATGCAGTAAAATATTCAGATGGGTGTCAGGCAAAGCAGAGATGGTTATTGGATATTGTGAATATTGGAAGAAAACAGTGCAAACTTCACCTTGAAAGGTTAGATCCATATGATGGAAATGGATATGCAGTGACCCACATCCCCAAAATAAACTTGTGACGGGGAATGAAGCAAAGAGGCATAGATCATGAGCCAAACGGTGGACCACCGGGACACAGAGGTTTATTGGGCTGAAATATTACCTCCCCAGCTAATGACTGACTCGTTCAGCAGCAGAGGAACAGCAGAACTGGCACCAGAGCCATAAGAAACAAACACTGCATTCGAAAGCAGTCTGAGGAGATAGCTTGATTAAAAGAAGACAAAGTACCACCCTGAGATTTCTTAGAACTAAGCACAAACTGCTGCCAAATCTGCAGTAGATCAGATTCTGTTCAGATATTTGAAAAGTTGTACTGTGCCTAACAAGATCAGTGCAAACAGTGTAAAAACGTCTCACACTGACAGATGTAGAATTAACTTACTGCCAAGTATCACAGAACAAATAAAGAACCACTGCAACGCCTGCACCTAGTTGTAGTTTTATATGAGATGTGTCTTTTGTATTTCCTGTGGCAGTGTGTTACAACCCCTGCAGGACCCTGGTGGTTAGATTAGGCATTTATCTTTCCTATGCAACACTGATTACTGATATGGGTCACCTGAGGACCTGGTAAGGGCTTTGGTTATTTCAACCCCGACTGCCAACTAACTTTTGTCTGCCCTCCTCCACCGGTATGCTGCTCCTGCTGCCGCCTTTTGCTTTATAGGTTGTTTTGACACTAATTTCATGCTATTTTATTTTATTTTTTTACTAATTTCACACTTCATATTAGAAACTTAGATTTTTTTTTGTTGCCTCAGCTTGAGTTGGAAAAAATGTATATTTCAGAATTTAAACATAGTGCCTTTTGTTACCTTTAAGTCAGGACATAACTGACATAACATGATTAAAATTGTGTAATTAGATGCTTGTTGCTCTTTTAGTAAGGTAACAATTGGAGCTTGTGGCCTTGTATTGTTTTGTGAAGATTTTATCTTTTGTTGGCACTGGGCAAAAGTATTTATTCACGCTGACAAGATGATGCAGTTCAGCTGAACTTTGTTGTTTATAGGAAAACCTGTGTAGAATGGTTGCTAGTCTTTGCTAAACGTTTTTCATCCATGTGTTTTTGTTTGTTGCAGTCATTAAGTATAAGTACCATACTTAATGAATTTAAGTCATTAAGTATGGCTCTTTAGTAGTACAAGGCACACTTCCGCTAATGTGCTAATAGCACACCTACCTTTTCTTTTAGTGTCTTAGTTAACTTTGAAAACAGCTAGCTTTCCCTACATTAAATTTTCTGGATAAATTCAAAACCACTAATTATTTACTTGGCTGTTTTGTACATATAAGTTGGATAAAGTTTGATGTTTTGGTGATCGACTGAGAACAAGAGACAGACATAAATAAAATATCTCAGGACATTACAGAACATGTAAATTATATGGTCATCATATACACCCACACAATTGTACATGTATAATCGTGTGTGTGTGTGTGTGTGTGTGTATGTTTTTGTACTTTTATTAACAGATGACCTAAAAGACTTGTGTCACTTCTGTGGAGAGATGGAAAGTGACACAGACGTGAACTGGGTAAGAACTTCCTTGTGACCAACTACCTTCGAAACACAAAAATAATGTTTCTCTCTTTTAGAACGATTGGAACAACCATAGAGGACACAGATTTTAGACATTTTGATGCTGGATCAACAGAAATAAATGGGCTGTATTTACTTCCGGCCCTCCATCTGCATTGGGTGACGTCGGTGTTACGTCATCTGAAAGTCAGCAAGACAATACATCAATTTACGTCTCTGTACAAAGAGACCACTGGTGCGGTTTGCCACAACACTAACAGTCGTAAACAGTAGTTCTGAAACCTGACCACTGACAGATATATTAATGCATTTACATAAACAAAAATAAATCTGTTTGGTTTTCCACTCGTAATCTGCTCATTTTGACTGGAAAAGGTCAAGCGGACAGACAGTCGCTCTCGTGTACTACATCTGGTCGGCTGCACCTCCTTGGTGGAGGTGTGCTGAGGTGTGCCTGTGTTTATTTGTACTGTAGAATGTAACCACTCTGAAGCAATTGGTAAATAAAGTTTTATAGCTCTTATTTACTGTTGTGTTCAGCATCTGGAACTGTCTTACGTCTTCAGCTCAAATGTTGCTGAGCCGTCTATCTTTCACTGTGTGTGCGTCTTTTTCATTAGGTCAGGATGCAAGAGCCAAGAAAATAATGTTGAAGTTGCAAACAGCCAGCAAGTACTACTGCTTATTCTGCCTTTAAAAACAAATTGCACTGGTGAGCGCTGCATTATAGAAAGCCTTGATGTTGACGGGAAGACAGAAATAATAGTAAAACACCATAATTTTAGTCGAATTCTTCTAATTAAATGGAACCACAAAAAGACTTGACTGGTTTATGTCTGCAAAGAGAACGTGCAGTCACACAGCAGCTTACTGTTTACAAAGGTAAACAAGACGAAGGAAGCTAATAAAAGGAAAGCACAACTAATAGTGATGGCCTTTTATAGACCATTGACTGCAAAATCTGTAGAGAAGTCTGTTTGGATGCGTAGTCGGAACCAGGAGAGGTGTGAATGTGATGTTTTGCACTTCACTGAAAAAATGACTACAGAATTATAATTTTCAGCCATTTATGTCCAGATTTCTCACATCTGGCTTCTTCTGGTGCAGAATTATGACCCATGTCTCACGTCAATGTCGTAAAAGTTGGATAAAATGCAGCATGACTGTTTTGACTCCAGGCGCTTTGAAAACTATCACATTATCCAAATTAGTACCACATATGGAAGTAGCACAAATCAGATTTTGGGGGTAAAAGATAAAATTGGGACATTCAGAATATCATGAAAAAGTCAGATATGGATTGCTTTTGCCTTCTCAGTATGTAGCCAAAATGGTTAATTCCTATTCACTTCACTGCAAAATTCCACATTTCTCCAGACAAAGCTTTAGGGATTTATGATGGTCACTCTTCCATGTTTTCTGCATAAGGCATTTAAAATGTCTATTTTTCTAAACTACAAAATTTCTCAAACTCCCAAGTTTATAGACCCCAGACAATTTCTTAATTCAAACCTCCCTGTTCACTATGGTATCTGCTTAAACCCAAAGACTGTGTGATGTAAATGTTGTCATCTTTACCACTTCCAGTGGACATATCATGCAGGCATCTAAAAGGGGTGTGGCTTGTAGCATTCACCAGAAGACGTCCTGGGGCTTTGCATGGTATCCCTCGGTGTCCTCCAAGATACTGACAGAGTTATCAGGTTAAACTCTGTGATTAGGCCCTAATGCAGGTTGTTTAAATGCAGACATTGATGTGTCATCTTCAACATGTAATTATCTGGAATAGATTCCGTTGGTCAGAGTATTTCTCAGATGTGATAACGCCGGAGGAAGCGTCAGGGCAAAGGATGGAATGATTGGGCCTTCGTCCTAAGAGAACACCCACAGCGAAGGTGGAAGCCTATAAAGGCCAAGCATGCTATTGTTTCTGTGCAGTTTGTCCTAATTGGCACTGGGGGATCCATGAAGTATGGTAGAGGGGGGGCAAGCAGCAGGAAACACAGAACATTACAATCAAAGCATGTGCATGCGGCTGAAGATAACCTGCTATCTGCCCCATCCCCTGAGTGCCTGCGTTCCTCTCTCTGTATAAAAGAAGCTCCATCCTGTTGATGCTCCCAGTAAACACCTCAACCCTCCCTGGATCACTTCATCACTTGTTACCGGGGTCTTCTTCCAGCAGCCAACATCACAGAATAGGACTCCTGGGGTTGGCAGAGGATTGAGCCACATCTAATTGTCATAATAAGTCACTTTATCCACAGCCAGTTTGGATTGAATGATGATAAGGGAGCTGAGAAGAGCAGGAAGTTCATTCCGCAGGGGGCAGTTTCATTTTCAAATGCTGTGCTACGTTTGACTCCTTATAAACAAAGTATCTTGTCAGTGGAGGAGCAAGGGGCGTGCAAGCTGGATAAACTTCCTGTCTGGGAGTGTGCCCCTGAAAACATCCCTGCTATTCCATCTTCTTGTGCAATCTGAAGTATTTCTGGACATTTTTCAAATTCAAAATCTGATTACGCAAATATTATTGATGGAAAATATGTTTCAAGAATGTAATCCTGAGGCCTGAAGTTTCTTTGAGGCTGAGATACTGACAATAAATTATTTTGAAAAGATAGTTTTTGGAACATATGTTTAGTATCAAACTGAGACAACAAACTTTTCAAATGTTATTTCAGATGCAAAAAACTGAGACAATAATGGATAGTTAGTAAAAGTTATGGCTTCACTGCATGGATTTTATGACATATCTGAGACACTTGTTCACTTTCCCTCTGAAACCCCATTATCATCTCTCGGTCCTCATAACCTCTTGCAGGGTTATGACTTAATAAATTTCTGTAAGGACATGCTCTTCTGGAAATGTTTTGAAAAAAAAAATAGTTATGCATGCAATTTATAGCCAGTTTGGGATATTTTAATTTCCACTAATGTTATTCAGTAAATGCCCTAAAAATAACCTAATTTTATTTTTTAAATATGTAACAACTAAGTCAGGGAAACTTTTACTTTTGACTTTTACCCCTGTTTCAACATCAGGTCAGGAAAGACTAAAAGTTTCTTAGCCCGTGTAGCTGGGGCATCCCCACCACAAGGAGCAGCAACTTCCACCAACAGAAATTAATCCAAACACATGCTATACATTAACCAATATATCCATATTGAATACCCTTGAAACCACAATAACATTCAACTCCAACTCCAGGTAGCTAAATGAAAATACAGATGCATTCTGGACAAACACTCTGCAACAACAGTGCAACACAGTCCTACCAACGCAGCCTTTCAAATTAAAAGCCCAAACTCTGCTCTTCCCAGTGATATAAGCATAACTGTTCTATGTGTAAAACTCACAGAACCAACAGCTGAAGAAGAGGAAAAAATTAGGCTTATTTCATAAAGTGAAAATCACAAAGTCTTGCCTTTACTGTTTTATAGCCATGATCTGCATTAGAGTAGAATTGAAATTTCTTTATTTTGGTAAAGTGCATTGAAATTACACGTTTTGCAACGCTGCTATATAAATAAACTGAATTAAACAGATTTGATTAAATATGAGAAAAAGAAAGAAAAATTGAATAATTTCAAATGGGATGTGTAGTGCCAAAAAGACTCTTGAGGAAGGTTCACCTGGACTTTTATCAACCAATACCTCTGAACAAACTTGCATGCTTCACTGTTTTTACATGAATTTTGGTGCAGCAAATGGTCAGGTTTTGTGGTTTACCACAGTGGTCTCCAATCCCCGGGCCGGGGACAGGTACTGGTCCAATTTCTGCGCAAGAAATATTTAAATATTTCCATTTTATGTATTATTTGAGTTTGGAGGATCTTTAATTTTGAAAATTCTTTAACCGGAATCTCTCAATTATGTCTTGCGAAGCAACACACGGGAAACAATTCAAGGATTGTCGGCTGATTTTCCAAACAAGACACAAGGCAATAAACGTACAACAGGTTTGATTGGTTTGTGTGTCCAGCCACACGGCAGTAGAAACATACCACACACGAACCGATTCCACTCAAGAACATTCCGATTCCAGAAGAAAATCCAGTAAAACCCCCAACATACCATACGTGAATTTAAAATAATCAAACACGGATGACGATGTAGAAGCAGTAGTGATAGTTTGTGGACTCATTCTAAATGATAAAAGACATAAGAAAATGAAAAGGCGTTTGAAAAAAGACAGCAGTAGCAGCCGCTCTATTTGCTGGCTCTGATTTGGAGATGAGTTATGGTTTTTCGTAGTTAACATTTTAAACTGAATAAACATAATGACATATAATAAACACATATAAATGAACATAATAATTTCACATATCACCTCCAATGTCTACCAGATTCTCAGTTGCGCCATGTCAACTGTTTGGGATTGGCCTCTGTTCTTACGTCACAACGCTTTCTGAATGGCTACCTGTCACATTCAACAGGCTGCGTTCTCGCTCCCAGTCAGGAAAAACCCTACAGGTTGCGATAATCAGGCCAAGACAATGTTGAATATGCCCGATTTTAGATGCGGCATATTCAACACACCATCACGTAACATACCACGTTGTAATATTGTTGTAAAGGGAAAATTTACAACAATCAAACAATTTGCTTTAGCAGGAACACCAACATGCAGAAGCATTATCTGATGGTTCCTTCCTCCCCCAGCCAGCAGCAAAATTGCCACGTCTCGACCGGTCCGCGGTAATAAAAAGGTTGGGGACCTCTGGTTTACCAGATGCTTTGGTTCGCCTTTGACCATTTATAATGTGACAAAACATGAAAATGTTCATGAATACTTTCACAATATATCAAAAGTACTGACCATCAGTTATGAATATGAACTCCTTATTTTTCTCGTATAAAGTCTATATTAATCCTTTGTAACTTACAAGTTCTTTACACAATCTATGAAAACATGTCTAAGACCATGCAGTTTGGCAGAAAATCTCATGAAAGTCCTACCTTCAGTCCGCTCTGTACCAGCTTGTGGAGATCCAAGAAGGGCTCCTTGATAACTTCGAGGTTATGGTTGAGTATCCTGACAATTCCCTCTCTCTCCACAACAAAAAGCCGCTGAGAGCCATCGCCACAGTGCACCACAGCCACTGGCTGCCTCAGACCACTCAACACCTCCTGAGGACAGTAGCAGTTGTGTTTGTGTTTCCTGGGAAACATGGAGAAGGCAAAAGGTCAAGGAATGATGTGTCCCTCAATAATCCAATTATAGCGTCATAAGAAGCAGAGGGGATTTTTAGGTGGCAGTTTTTAAAATCAGGAACAGCACACAGAGGATAAGCTTAACTTTTTATTGTATTTACTCAAGAATGAAATAATTTATAAAGTGAGTTGAATTGTTGTCAATTTTTCTAAATTCTCAAACGTTTGACCATTGCATCTGCATTTCTTTGTATAATGTGTGTCTAATAACTGGCAGCTATTACCATCATAACGATCACTCAATGGTTCATGGAAAGTCTCAGTCCTACAAGATCATCACATCTGGCCACAAAATAAATATTTCTAGGTTTCACACCCTTTGGTGTAGAAGGTCAGAAAAAATTTAGATTAATCTAAAAGATTTTCTAGAAAAAACAAAAAAATATTGTTGATCAAAAAGTCAAAGATGTTATTGAATTTTTATTTATTTTTTTTTAATTAATCTCTATTCTTTTTCACAATTTTCTGAGCTCAACAAGTTGAACATCTTCAACTTTTGAAACGCAGAAAACTTCCTAAGGTCAAACATTTTTTTTATTTTATTTTTTTCTGGAAAATTTCTGGGAATAATCTTGGTTGGATTAAAATTGGATTTTTATTTCACGCAAACATATCAACTGATATTGACCACATATATATTGCGATATACATTGTTATTGATTAATTGTTCAGTCCTACTTAAGTCGTAGTTGAACATGTCGAACATTGAACTCGTACCAGTGAAACCTGAGTGTCTAAAACGGGTCATCTTACTTACAGTAACTCAAGCACCACATAAAATAGAACCAGATGATATTCAGAGTACAAACCTGCTGATATCTTCTATTTTCTCATCTTCCAAGTAGTTGGAATCTTGCCCAAGCAGTTGCCTTCGTTGATAATCGGGAAAACACAAGCCGGCACCTCTCCTCCCATAGTACTGACAGAACTCATCCACGTCAGCTTGGAACAGCTCTAGCAAACACAGCACATACAAGGCAACACTTACTGCTGATGCTGAACAACTAAAACAGCTTTTTACACAAGTTTCAGGCAGCTGAGTTATGTTTATGAATGTCTTGCTTTGTGGCTACGTGTACATACAACAACTAACAAAAGTTGCATAGGGACAGAGAAGGAGGAACGTTTTCTGAAAAAGATTTGTGGAAAGGAATCTAGTTGAATCAATTCTGGTTTGAAGAGGCTACAAAGAGCGAGTGAACAGAAACTGAGAAAAGGATAGCAGTTTAACTTTGAGCAGAGCAGAAACACTCAATTCCCAACTGAGACATCCAGGCATATTATTTTATGTTCTCCACATCATATCCTTGTGCAATTGCCTAAAATGTATTTTTTTTTTTTTTTTTTGGGAAAATGAATCTAATCTTGTTGTTTGGACAGTTTCTAATTAAAAATGTCTTTTTTTATGTCTTTACATATATAGTTGGAAAGTCCATATGTGGTCCCAAGTACCTCAGTGCAAATCAAAGCAATATTATACAAAAACTCAGAGGAAACTCATTTTGTAACCTGCTGTTATTGTACTGTCTGTGATTTTTCAGCAGCAACATCCTCGAGTGCAGTCATTTTCTAAAATTACAGCTGAATTTCATGCTTTGCATCCCCAGAACCAGAACCAAGAGAGAAGCAGCTTTCAGCATCTATGCACCAAAACTCTGGAACAAACTTCCAGACAACTGTAAAACAGCGGAAACCCTGACTTCTTTTAAATCGCAATTAAAAACACACCTGTTTAGAATTGTTTTTGAAATGTAATATGTAACAATGTATTGTCTATTATATGTTGCATGACTTTGTGTTCTTGTGTTTATCATGTAAAGCACTTTGAAATGCCTTGCTGAAATGTGCTATACAAATAAAATTTGATTTGATTTGATTTTGATTTTACAAACCCAGATTTTAGATAATGCACCTTATGTTGTTTATCTAACTAATCAGGGATTTCCATGATAAATAAGTGTTTTGCATTCTAAAATGTGCAGGAAACTGAGAGTGAAGGAAAGTCATATTACTTGGATATCCGCTATTGTCAGAGAGAAGCTGAAACACACATTATAAGAAGCAAAAATCTTTCCATAAATGTTGTCTGCACACATTAACTGGAAATTAATGTTTTACAAGCCAAATTACCAACAATTCATTCAATCCTTATACTTCAGCTGCAAATTCACATATCGTTGCTGACTGTAGCTGCAGGTGTCGGGTTGAATATATCTTTGTACAAATATTGAAACTAAGGATGCAGCAATAAATCGGACTTGATTTTCTTAATTTTGAGAGCTTGTGATCGGCGAAGGCAACTTTATCTAACTTACGAAAGATGTGAAAATCTGCCTGTCCTCTTTTGCTCTCCTGTGAAAGATATCTGACTGACAAATCCAGCCACCGGGTCACAACTGTAGGTGTGTAGTTAACAATAGCTTTGGGAATCAATATCAGCAAATTCCTAATCTTAACAAATCAGAATTGCAACAACAAACGAGAAGTTTTGGTTACCAATTGAATTATTATTTATTTAAGTTTATTCGATAGAGAGAGACACATAGACAAACTGAACAAAACGGCAGTCCCATGTTTGCATCATAGTGCAATAGCTACAGCTAATTCACAGCACTTGTCCCTTGATGGGCTTTTAAAAACTACCTTTAAAAATTGAAGTTATAATCATTTAAAATAGCACAACATAATGTCGACAAAATCTACGAACAAACAGTGAAACTTAAAACATCAAAAATTGATACAGTTCTGTTTTTGACATAACCAGAGTTTTGTTTGTTTTTTCAACGTACCAAAACCTTGTTACGGACTTTAAATCACCAGGAAGTGAGTTTCAAACTGCAGATCATCTCATGGACAGAGCACTTTGAGCAAAAGTGGTTCTTCAAAAGTGGACCATAAAATTTCCATCTGAAGCCGCTTTAGTAGATCTGCCATTGCCCTGTATGCAATCGCTTAATGGTGTAGATGCATATCCATTTAAAAATCAATTTTAAAGTATTATAATTAGGAAAGTCCAAATGACGAATTTGGCCAAAATGTGACAATGATGGAATCTGATTGGCTTTTTATATAAAACCTTTAATGCCCGATGATAGAGAATTGCTAATGGTTTGAGTATAAGTTTATATTTGACCTAACCGTTTTGCTGGTTTTATCAACATGGCTCCTGAAGTTTAACTGATCCAGAATTATTTCATTATTGTAATATTTACCTTTAGATTTGTGCATTTTTTTTAACTATTCTGTCCCTCAAACTTTTAAAAAGCAGCCAATCTGTGGTCTTTTTGTTTTTAAGAAAAAATTTTAGGGCGTAGTTTTTCTTTTTCATTAACTACTGAATGTCATCCGATGCTGAAGGTAGCTGTACTTTTCTTCATCCTTTCAATTGAGTTTTAAGAACCTCAATATTATGACAATGTTTGTCATAGTATTACAAATATTGAGAATATATGTATTGCAGCAAACATTTATCTGATTCTGGTTTGAGACGTCATCCCCATAAACCCTTGCTATTCGGCCTTAAATTTGTTTTACCATTTGAAAAAATGAAATCTATTAAGGTTTGACTGTTTGAGGTGATAAGAGAGGGACTATTGATTAACTGATGAAAATCAAATTTTGCTGTCAGTTCTCTACGTGTTTTTTTCAATTTCTTGCTCATCCAATTCATATTAAAATCTCCCAAAATGATTACTTCACTGTTGTATTTAAATCCTGTTAACAATTCTTTTAAGTTATTATGAAAAGTTGAGCTGCAACATGATGGAGGATTGTACATTACCATTATATTAAAATTTATACAAGGTGAAAGACAAACATTTAAACATACACATTCTATTAATATATGTTCATCTATAAATATAAATCAGATAAGTCACTGAAGTAAATTAAAACTCCCCCTCCTCAGCCTCCAACTCTGTCCTTCCTGAAACATGTATATCCCGGTACATTGAATTGAGTCTGACTATCAGATATGAAAACACTTAGATGTCAGTGACTGACACAGTGTGTTGGAAGCATCATAATGGCAGGAAATACGAAAGTACTTTTATTGCAACTGATTTTGCATATTCTTTGAATATCCCACATAAACAAATACAAGAAGATGCTGCAACTTGGTTTAACTTTGATAAAGCTTTCGCTGTTTTGCGTTACTGAGCTGCACTGGAGAACAGCATGTGATTTCAAACAATCAGCCTGTTCAATATGGCTTGTCATTCAGAGTAAACAAGATGTTCCCATGGTGAGATATGCTCAATATCTAATTTGTGAAACAAAGACGGGATGTTCTAAAATGATGACAGAAGGTGACCAGTAGTTATCGCTCCGCAACACCTCCAGCCAGGCCCGTCACAACACCATTCTCGTAAGAAAACAAAATGTGCAGTGGGTCTCGGAGGCACTTTGAGACCTAACAACAATCTTGACAATATTGTTTCCTCTTGTTAATCCCGTGGAGGACAGAAGAGAGCAAATACACCAGCGATAAAAACACAAACAGGACTCTCCCAGTCCCTCCTTTCATCTCCTTCTCCTGCCACACACCGCAACGATTGACCGCATCAAATACTGGAGGTGATAGGATATCCCCTCAAACATCTAAACATAACATGGAGATCAAACACACACAGAACTCTGGTTATACCACCCACACACTTGTTTCTGCAGTTATCTTAACCATGGTGGTTGGGGACCTTGGGTGAAGGATGAGGGAATGAGTGAAGGAAGATATGAGAGGAGTATAGAAAAGGTGGGGGCAGAAGTAAGACTCGAGGCAGGACACATCTTTAGGGGGCCGAATATGTTGCCTAATCAAGAGATAGCAGTAAGTTTTAAGGAAGCAGGATGATAGGTGAAGAATGCTTCAAAGGCTACTAGTTTGACTTAAAACCATTGTGTTTAAAAAGGCCCAGTCAAAGTCACATTGGTTTGAACATCACAACTGTAGGAAATTCCTACTTTCCTTGTTGTCTGTTGGTAAATCTAAAAAAAAGATTTTAAAATACCAGCATTTTAAACTAAAAAAGGAGAGTTTGAGCTAAGAAAAGGTGTAGGACAAAGAGAAACAGAGAAACAGTGTCCGTATTCCTGGCTCCCCGGCTCTAAAGTTATACTTCCATCTGGTTATCTTCCAAGCCAACCTGGGTGGCCCACCCAAAGCACTTGACATCTTGATGCACTTCAGCAGTTTTACATACACACAAGCTTTGTAGAAAAATAAATGTGTCATTCGTCACCACATATGCTGATCTGTGGTGGGCTGAGCGGAGCGAGCAAGAAGGAGCATAGAAGCAAAAAAACAAAAAAAAAAAAGAAAAGAACAAGGAAGAGAGCATTTCTGACTTTTTTGATGCGACTCTTGGAGCCCATATGTCTGTCGGTATTCAAGTAAGAAATCTATAACTTAGAACAAGTGTTCTTTTTCCACAGCCTTCTTGTTTTCTGTGAAGTCGCTGTCACCACGCTCAGCTGTAGCTTTGGTGTTCCTCTTTATATACAAGCACCATGTTTGATGCAACCAAATATCTATTTGGATGAAATATATGTTTGACTTACAGCTTACCATGTTGTCGACATGTGTGTTTGAAACTGTTCTGCCTTCTCAAGTCCCTGCTGATCTAATCAGTTTGAGGAGACTCGCAGCCTAAAGTGTTTGATCATATTTGGCATATTCTCTGAAATCACAGCGAACTATGATCTTGCATCTCTTCAAAAGAAAATCTTCAGAAGAGCAGGTGCTTTCAGGCGCAAAAACAATTCCTATGTGACAAACCACATGTGATGCATCAAAGAGATTTGATGCCATTTCCATCTCTTCAGCTATGTTTAGAATCCTGTGCGGTTGAAACTTCAGAGAAAACAGCAACAGAGGAGCTGAGATGTAGCTTTTTAAGTGACAGTTTGTACCTGAAACAAAGCACTCAGGAGCTGTCTACAGCACAAAATAGGGTTCACATGCTTTCTCAAAACATTTCCCCAGGCGAAACAAAGGCCAGTTCCTGGTATCAAGGTGTACCAAGGTTTAAAAGAGTTCCGGTTTTATAACAGTTTACATTTTATGTCATACTGCTGCTATGCTGCTGGTGGTTCCTTATCTAGCTCTAAAGTTGCTATCACAGTAGTTCAGTGTTTACAAAAGTGATACTTGGTATGCAAATGTTTCACAACGACTGACCTAAAGAGAAGTAACTATATTTTGAGGGAAAATGTAAAAACATTTTATAAATGAAGTTGTTTTTTCTTACAAAACCTATTAACATTAAGCTATGCAATTGCACTGTTAAATAGTACACAACAATTATTTCCAATTACCTTTATTGATATGTATTAATGTTCCATGTGAACATTAATGTTTAAGGGATCTGCAAGTATAAATAATTGAAGTACATTGCAATATCAGTAACTCAAAAGAGCTATTCACCAAAATCTTTCCACAGTAACAGCAATAGAGTAGATTTACCATTGTATGGAGCATGAATGACTGTGCTCTGGATGAAATGAGTTCTATCAGACTGATTGAATGCTTGGTCTGCATAATCAAATTCTAATGAATAATTTGTATCAAACTTTTATTGATTCATCCTCGCCTCAACAGTAGAGCAAGAAGCAGACCAGTGAACACATTTTAGGACAGGCTCAGCTTTGAATGGAGATGAGGTCAGATGAGGTAAGAGCTGGATAAATAAATATTCTCTGACCAGACTACTGACGCACCACTTTCTGCATAAATCCGGGGCTTTGCAGGGTCCACATGTGCGAGCAAAGTCTCAGTTACAAACAAGACCTGTTGTGAATTTTTATTCAACACAACAAAACATGCAGGGCCCCAAAAAATGTGAATGTGTTTGTGCGGTTATCGCTGGGTGACCACACAGGCACCCATTAAAGCTGCATTCATTGCCTTTATTATGGGTTTCATTACCTGGTATGTGCCCCCTGCAGGTGTAATAGAACTCCCGGCAGAAGTCCTGGCAGAGTCGCGGCAGGTCCGGCTCTCTGTGTGGCATCCGATCCATGTCCAAGGAGTGGAACAACACCTGGGCATTGGGGGAGCAGCGTGCACACTTGATCTCCTCCAGGAGATGTCCACATTCTGTGTTGTTTGTGGAGAAAATCTGGAGACCACACACAAAGAAAGCCAGCACCTTGTTAATGGGGTGGAGAATCAACTTGTAAACTTTTAACTCGTACTAATGTAGTTAAGAATTAGTGAGTTGTGTAAATAAAAAAAATAATCAAAACTGAGAAACCTGTATTAAAGGTTGAATTTTTAATTTTTATGGAATCCTAACAACCTGCACCTGGTGTCTATTGGTCAAGGAAGTGATCTCTGACCTCATTGTCAGTCAAAATATAGAACGCAACTGCTCTTATCTGACAAATTTAATGAAAAAAAAAAAATATTCAAAATAGGTCTTTCCAAAGTTCTGCAAACATAATTTTAAGACTTAAACATTTTTCACATTTAATTTCAAATCTAATAATATTTTCTATTCAAACCAAATAATCTCATCCCCTGCCTGCTCACTGGAGTTTGCAGACTGTTAAAAAGTAACTACAATCCTCATGTCTGAGAGTATTCAGAACAACAACAAAAACAAAATAAAGAGTCTAAGTTACAGTCATTACGCAGAACTACACAAGGAGTTAATCCAAAAGAAATTAGCAGGATTATTTACATAACAAATTAGCTATAATAAAACACAATGTAATCTGTTTTAGGTCAAAAGCTGTGCTGTTGGGGCAGCCAAGCATGCTGGTGGTGTTTTGCTCTGTGTGAGGTCCATGTGTAAACACCAATTTCAAGATAGGCAGGCACATCATTCCCACTCTGGTATCAACAAATTAGCAGTCTGTCGAAGTCAATTAAAGCAGGGGACCCAAGGCTACCATATGGACACCTTACACTCGGGTTGGAGAAGAAGTCTGCAACTCCGTAAAAGACTTTCTGCTTTTAAGTTGCGTGGAGTTATGTTAGTGCAACAAGTGGTGGAACCCTTGACAAAAAGCTGATATTCCAGTAACAAAATATGCTGCCATAAAGGGAAGAAATTGTATTTTTGGTACAGACAGTGTGACGTACAAAAACAAAACAGCACAAAATGTGATTATTCCATTTCAGTTCACAAACTCCAAACTGGATCACACTTTCTGATATAATTGATCAAAAGTCTTTTTTTTTTTTTTTTTTTTACTCTGAAAACGAGCTGATATGTCCCTCCGTCACGGCGCTCTCTGCTCTCATGCCTCCCAGTGTTGTGGGCATGCCTGCTCCCTTGCTCTAAAGTGCCTATTGATTCTGTGTGCCATGGCCTGGCACAAGGTCCACAGAGAGAAGCATTTGTGTGCTCTCAGCCATGCCCCGTGTCCATATGTTGCTGGGATGGACTCCAATGTTGCCATCATCCAAACCAGAACAAGTGGGCCCTTTGTTTGTTGTGTTTTTGTGAATCTCCGGGGGCATAATTCTCAAAATGAGGAAGAAAATAACAGGCGGGCTAAAAATGATCAAAACGTAAACACACACAGATTGTCAGAGTCCATTACAATATATTTTTAAGAGATGCCAACACAGTTGCAAGATTTGTGTAGAACAAACATAACAAGACTGTCACTATGCTCCTGTGCCAATCAGAACTTAACAGATTAATTTCAATCAAAATATAGTAATATTAAGTAATGGCAAGGATCAAAATATCCCTCAAACAAATTGTGATTATTTGTATTCTTTTGAAAGAATTGGTCCTTTTAAAAGACATCCACAGCAACTTTCAAAATCTTTCAGTTTTAGATGATGTTCCACTTCAAACTATGATAAGAATTGCTGTGACTAATCTTGCATATGAAAACACCAAACTATTCCTCATCTAACTGAAGTTTGTTTTGCAAATTTCTAGTCCAGTCTCTGTCAGCAGAACTTTCTAGATCTTTCTTCAAGAGTTTAAAGCAATAAAGAAAATGGTTTCTGTATAGCACTGACAAACTTAGACTGAGAAAGAGTCATCCCCAAAACACTTATCTAAATATTGACAATTTGCACTACGTGACATCTTTTTGGGTACTTGGTAGAAGAAACCCATGCTTGGAGGATTGGGAGTAGCAATCTTCACAAATCTGAAGATGCACCTGCTTCCTTCGCCTGCTTCCTGCTCACTGATATAAGCAAAAGGATGCTTCTGGTTTTTGTAAAAGAAAATTGCTTTCACGCTCACTACCATAAAAATTGCATGTTTGGTTTTCAGTCTGCGGCCGTTACTCAACAAGCCCACAACCCAGAGCCAATCTGCAACACACTTTCAGTCTGGCTTATGCATAAAGCTGGAACGTCCTTCTTTTATTCCGAAAAGTAGAGAAAAAAAACCTAACAGAGCACAAATATAGGCCTGGGTGGGCCACCAGTTCCGATGTTTTAAAAGGTCATGTTCTCAAAATCACGGAAAATTTCACAGCATACTGTTCCAAAGGTTTTAAGTGCTTTAAATTATATGCTAAGGAAGTGTCACAAAAGAGTGAGTCGGTCACCAGGCTAAAAGAAGTGTGGTGGGCTTTTCTCTCACTTATAACTAACAAAAATTCAGCTGTTTTGAAATATTTTCTGATGCACAAAATATGGAGAGGCATGAAGTGGAAACTAAAGGTGTCACTCCTTTAGTTTCCACTTAATGCCTCTCCATATTTTGAGAATATTGAGAATATATTGCTCTCTATTTGCCCTTGAAAAATGACAAAACACTATTTGGTTAAGTTTATGTCTCAAACAGACAAGTAATAACATGAAATCATTTTAATGATGAAGAAGTCAAGTTATAGTGGAAGCATAGACATTTCAAAAGAATCGATACAGGTATGTATTTTTTCTTTTTTTCTATGTGTGTGTTTTAATGCTATATCCTGTTGGCATAACATCTGTACTCAAGGTTATCAAATCATCTGATCCTCATACTGGGCCATGTAATATAACTTCCGCTTCTCTAAAAACATAAAAAAAGGGAAAACTTGTCTTTGGGTTTTCAAAATGCTCGTCCACAGTCAACCATAAGAGATGGGGGAGCAAAGGCTGCACTAAAGCTTAAACAAAACACTTGCCCTCAGGGAATAGGTGTAAGTTTGCTGGCAGGGGGGGGTTGGGGTGGGGGGAGATACTGGAGAATACACACCCTCTCAAAGGCATTAACACCCGGACAAGGCTGATTACTGGGAGGGGGAGAGAAGAGAGTGATGTTTTCCAGCTTCTCCTATTAGTGAAACCAACAAGCACAATGGTGTTGTTGTTATTCTTTTGCCATAATCAGAAAAGGCTCCGTGTGTGGGCAGTGTAGTAGGGGAGGAGGAGAAGTCGAGTTCGTCCTATTGAGTCCCCACCTCCACCACCCCCTGTAACCCCCACCACCCCAACCACCACCTCTTATTTGCATGACTTGAGCAAATTAAATGATGCAATATGTGCTTTTTGTATCACACAAAGTGAGATACCACCCAGCCACTGAATTATACGAGGGGCACTTTTACATGAGAATGGCCCGATGAGAATCCAAAGGAGTCGCCCGTTTGGCGCATACAGTTGCGTTTTGTGCTCGTCCCAAGAGCGATTCAGACGCTCCTGTCGGGTTTTTAATTCGCGTTTTAACGGTCAAAGCCGACGTGAGCCGAAGGCTGCGGCTGGAGTGACGATTTTCTGTTTTTTTTTTTTTTTTTACGTTCGAAATTAAGAGAACGTCAAACTACCCAAACTTATCTTAAGGCATCCCAAAACAACCGAGAACAATGCGATGTAAGTGACAAGCCTCCAGGTTATAAAAAAGACTGAAAAAACACACACACAACACAAACTCCTACCTTTTTTTCACGAGCAAGCGGGTTCGACAGCTTAGCTAGCAAGCGCCCTGTCTGGACGGTTAGCTCTCAGTGGAGCGGGATGGAACGCGAATCGGGGCGATTGTGATTGTCATGGTAACGCAGAAGCGAATTGGACACACATAAACGTTACACCAGCGTTTTCAAAACGCGCAATAAGCCCGACGGTTGCTCTTTCGCTTTCAAAAAGGAGGACAAGCGCTAAATATGTACAAGTTTTGTTATAAGCGACGAGGACAAACTATTTTAGTCACATTTCCTCCTCACATTCCCTACATTAATAATAGTGATTGTGGGCGTTTGAGTGTAAAGTCATACTAACGTGTTCTTCGACCTACCCGGGCATCCCCGCGGTGCAGGATCTGATAGGCGGCTCTCCTGGTGGGGCAACAGGACACACGGGGGTACAACCTGTGGCAAACTTCTCCGCTGCTGCTGCCGCCGTCAAGCAGCACTTTTCGCTCCCTTTTCTTCAGGCGCTTGGGCAAGCTTCCGTCGTAGCATCTTCTCCTCCTGGGGCTCAACTCTCCTCTCTCACCGAACTTTGCGTCCCCACATTCCCACACGTTCACCGCGATGGCCAGGACGAGCACGAATTGCAAGTGCTTCATGGTTTCAAAAACAAATACAAACAAAATAAAAAAAAAGGGGGGGACTTCTTCTCTTTTTTTTTTTTATCAAAAATGCAAATGTGCCCCTGCAGAACAGTTTGTATATTTAGTTGTGTTATCCAAACACCAGAAGCTGCTAAAAAAGGGTATTTTATACTATTATTCCTAGATTAAACAGTTCTTAATTTAATTATCACAATGAGAAGAGTTGTTTAAAAATAAATTAACAAACTCCTTCCTCAGAATAAACGGTTTAACTTGACATTTACAAACCAAATAAAAAAGAGACCAATAAAATTTATCCTCAAGAACACAAACACACACACACAAAAATCCCAACAGAAAAGAGCCTGATGTTCCTTTAAAAGGGTAAATTCCTGCAGGGAACGGCTCGCCAGCTTGTGCACGCACGGCACAAAACAACATGAGAAAATAAAAGTTGTCTCTAAGTCCTCTCAGAGCGCTCACATGTTTTCTCGTGCTGTTTCCTCCTTCTTTTTAACCAGCGCGCGAGAAGCGGAGCGAGCGCTGTGACGTATGGTTGCGCGGGGGCGCGCGTGGCAAGCACGGTCGCGCCCACGTCGAGGTGGAAACGTTTTACCTGGCAGAGCACAGATGGAGGCTGGGGATGAACGCCGCTCCTGCAGAGCTCCATGCACCGCGGTCTGAGCAACTTGTAATGTAAACGAGAAAACAAACAAACAAAATCGGAATTTTGTTTGTTTGTTTAGATCGCACGTGTGTCCTTTGACGTCACAGCGTTGATTACGTTGCAGAAATGGTTTTTCCAGTCTGCCAAAATCACGCTGAAGGATAACAGCTACGGTTTTCCATGACATTGAGAAAAGGTTGATTGTGAGCCACACGTGGCAGGTACATTTCTGAGATTCAAGACAAAATTTTGTTCAACATCATCCTGAAATACCTAATAAAATATTTCAGGATTGCATAATTACAAAATGAGAGTTATATATATTGTCTTAGGAGACTATGAGGCTCATAAATTACTGACAGCAAGTCACATCTTACTTTAAACTTTTCACAAAATTAGAGAAGAAAATTTGAATCTATTGAGATTTTTAAAAAGTTGACAAGAGGGCAAGATGGAGTTCTTCACAATAGAGCATCCATCCTTCATCTCGTTGTACATTCATCAATTATTTGCCCTAACAAGGAGAATAAACCATTTTTATGTTCCTCAAATCTGGAAGAAACTCCTAGAGGACTGTAAAGATACTGAAACACAGTTACTTGGAAATCTTTCATTTTTCTGCCTGTATTTGTTATTTTGCTATTTATTCTATCATTGTTATTTCCAAATTTGGACATTTGCTCTAATTTTTGAGTTGTTTGACCATGAGGCAAAGGAAAAGTCAAGTCTGGTATATCACATTTCAGTAGTATGGTAGTTCAAATTGCTTTTCACCACAAAATGTAAAACAGTAACCATTTATGAAACGAGCAATAAACATTAGATTATGTCATATGCCATTACCAAAATCATTAAGTAGACATACGTCAGCTATATTAATTAATGTCCAGTTATTATGAATCACACTTTTTTAAAGGCTCACAGTTTTTCAGTTTTATGGAAGTTTGTTCCAGAACCAGTCACAGATTATTCAACGCCCTTCATTTTGTTGTCTTGCCTCACATTTTGAAAGGCATCTTAATTTGTCCAGTTTCACGATAACAACAAATGTCGAGCAATTCCTTTCAGAAAACTCACTTGATAGCCATGTAAAAACAGAGGTGGGGGGGACGTCCAACTGTGGCAGTTACCGGAGAAACAACAGCCCTGCTTTTTTCAGAAGAGAACCTGAAATCATTAACTTTAACAGCACCTGTTCTTACTTGGGGGTCTGTGGCACTCAGCAGATTCCCGGCTTAGCTTATCTACAGGAATCTGGAGCGGGTGGAATCCAAGAGTGGTGAGTTTGATTGTGGGCTATTATGGAAATGACTTTGTGTGCTATGGAGCTGTGACCGACCTCTCACGTTCACACACACATTCGTAGAGTCTCGACCTTATCCAAATGGAGACATTTCAGGACCAAAGGCAGCAAAAGTGCTTCTGCCCCTTTACGTCCATAAAGGATAGAGGGAATCAAATCAAATGAAGAGAGCAATCTGCCACCAACAGCAGTTTCACCACAAACTAGAGCTACAAGAACAGGGAAGAACTGCATTGTTGAACAGCTTGAAAACATGTGGGATGCAGCTGTGGAGCCGAGTGGAGTGCATCTGCGAAGGACAGATAGATGAAGAGAAGCACAGTTTGACAGACCGCGCTCCTGAGCTGACAGACCAAGAGTAGCTCTCTAAACATACATAAACAGAAATCCGTACAACATGTCCCTCTTTTAATTTCTGGCAGAAACAATAGACTTTAGCAGCAAACACAAGGGCTGGACGTATCAAGCTAAATATTGATATTATCAATACTAGCGGCATAAGATCAATACTTTTTGTTTATAGTTTACAGTTACTTGAATTTCCCTCACAGAGTTCATACTAGCACATATGCAGGAATTAAAATGCCAAATATTAAGAGTTTATATTTCAATTTGAGCAAAGGATTTTATACCTTTGTAATGTTTGCAGTCAAAACATTTGCTTTTTTGAAATGCAATCTTTTCAATTCTCCCATAAGCACAGTTTTACTTTTATCTACTCAGGCAGTTGAAATAAATCTTACAGGAACTCAAGAATATACACTTATGTGAAGATATAAACCTCAAACCTGAAATATGAGTATGGCTGAATGTTAAATATTAAAGGAAAAATATTATTCCTATTTAGGTTACATGCAGATTGCAGTTACAGACTCACTGATCCTAATAAGCTATTGTTTGCAGTAGAAGATGATAAGGGAATTATGTTATTTCTGTGCTGCAACATTGCTTTCTAGTGTAGTTAGTTAATAAAAAACACATCATAATACTGATAATCGGCAATAATCAACTAATTGAACTCAAATAGCTAAATTATTCAATGATAATGACATAATTTTTTTTAAAGTATCTGTAGCGGTATTGACAGTACTGGCCCTGTATTAACTTAGTTTTTGATTAAAAACAAAATTTACAGTTTCGCACATCGTTTTTAGAAGTTAATGTTTTCAGGAGCATTTTCTCCTACATTAAAAGTACAAGAGAGTACAGGAGGCTAAGACCTGATCAACTTTCACTGCTGCTTCTGCGGTTTCAATCTGAAATCATTAAATATTGTAGGAATTACTGGGTGATAGATTTACCAGAATGTTAGTACATATCTTCAACTTCAACATCTTTGATAAGCTCAAGTCATTTATAGCCAGAGTTGGGGATAACTAGTGAATTTACTCAGTTAACTTTACATGAGTAATCTTTTGGGGAAAAACAAATACTTATAGGAGTTTCTTTATTTAACTGTACTTTTTTCTTTTACGCAAGTAATTTTTTAAATTAAGTATTGCTACTCTTACTTGAGTAACATTTCTACCCACTTTGAGTATCTTCAGTAAATGAAGAACAAACTTATTTTAACCAAAAAAATCACCAGACACTGACTAAACAGTTTTACAAGTTTAATACATATAAAAAAGAAGATTTGGAAAATGTTTTTTATAATACGAATTATTTTCATTCTGACTTTTAATTATCAAACTTTTCACATATCTTTATATTTTGGTCTATCTGATTATGTATTTTTTACATTTTAAGTGACTGATGTGTTGATCCATTACTCTGTACTTGTCTTTGTACTGACTTGGAAAGACAGTATTACTTTCTAAGATACTGTCTTAGAAATAGTCTTACTTGTAAGACTATTTTACTCTTAAAAGTAAGAGTAAAATAATTACTTGAGCAATTTCTTGCACTTCTAATTTTTACTTTCACTTCAGTAAAAGTAAGTGAAAGTAGTGCTACTCTTACTTGTGTACATTTTATTGGTACTGTACCCGTCTCTGTTTATATGCACAAAAAGGACCAAAATGTATTAAATAGTGACATATGCATACATGTAATATATAGTATAATGCATTTATATGAATGTTGTAGTTTATTGCAAATATAACTGAATAATGTCAGTAATAGATTGGTTGATCTGCAATGTGCTGAAATCCTGGTGATAAATATTCCTTCTTTTCTGTTTCATCTTCCTCTTTTTCTGACTAAACAGCTGACAAAAAAGCTCATTATTGCCCCTGTCAGGCTCTTGTAAAAATTGCATATCTGTGAGTGGAACAAAGTGATTCATCTCAGCCCAAAGAATATGAAGTCGAGCACGAGAAGGTGAAGCTCCAAGAGCGTGGAGACCTTAAAGCACGTCAGGCGGTGCCTTTAGCACTCACTGGACAGATCACTGGGATTCACTGTAATCATCGATGCTTCTGAAAAGAACAGGTTTGAAAAGAATAGTGGACTTCACAGTTTCAACCAGATATTTCTGGTGAGGGTCTTTTATTAGAAAATACTCGATTAAACTCACTAATGAGTCTCATCTTCGAGATAAAATAAACTGCCACTAGGCATGCTGTATTTGAGATAAATTATTAAACGCTTCTGAAAATATAATACATTCATGTAGATATAATTTTAATTCATTTTTGACACATAACTAAATTATGATTAAATTTTGTATAGAATAGTGGCACCAGCATACATCTGTCCAATCACCAGGAAGTATGGAGGCATTTCACACAGTTCAGTGTCCTTCCTTCCTACCTTCATCCTTTCCTTCCTTCCTTTCTTCCCTACTTTAATCCTTCCTTCCTCTTTTGTTAGTTAGTTCCCCTGTTCTTTCTTTCGTTCATTCCTTTCTTCTTTCATGCTTTCCTTCTTTTCTTCTTTCCTTTCCTTTATCCTTCCTTCATTCTTTCCTTCCTTACTTACTTCCTTCCTTTTCCCCATTTTTCTAATTTCCTTTACTTTTTCCTTCTTGTCTTCCTTTGTCCATTTGTTTGTGCGTTAGTTCATTCCATCCTTCCTTTCTTCCCTTTTTCATTCCTTTGTTTCTCCCTTGCTTTGTTGCGTCCTTCCTTCGTTTAACTTTTCAAGATAAAAACTGAATATAAAAATCTTTAGACTCACCAGATAAATATCTGCTGTGAATTAGTATGAAACTCTAATATTTACGTGTTAGGAATGGGCCAGATTTATGTCTGGAAAAGTGTGGAATTTGGACACAAGAAACGTTGCTGGAAATTTAACGAGTCAAACATCACACACTCAGTGTCAGCCTATCACAGCCTTTATGTCTTATAAAGTTTAGCACAAACATGAAATCATAAAAGTCAGCCCGGTGCTAACCATGTGTGTGCTTCCCTCTTCTGACAGCACACAGCAAGCAGCATTGTGTTCCTCACACACCTACTTTAATGGCCCGGCTTTGTTTGGCAGTCGTATGCCATACGGCATACAGACCTCTGCAAGTGTTCACAATGCCATTAATAGTCCTGACAACAGCTTAATGAGCCTCTGCCATCTGTTTGTGAAGGCTTCAGGGTGGAGGGGAAAACAAGGAACAAGAAAATCAGACTCAGTAGCGATTTCCAGTCGTGTGAGTGCCTCTGATTTCCACTTGAACAGATCCAAACACATGAGGACATTTTAAGTGTAGTGACTTATGTAGCGTCATCCAGCCTGAGTCAGTGACTGAGGCTGGGCTGTCTGCCCAGCATCAACAGCCTCTAAATCATGGGCTTCAGCCATCAGACCACACAACTTCGCTTTTAGCTTCCTCGCCCCTCCTTCGCTCTGTACCACCCTGGAGTGTCCTTAGGCCTTGTTTGGCTGAAGTATACACATGGCATAAGTAAGAAAAGCCACCCAGGGCTCCCTAATGTGGTGGCACGAGACACATACAAAGTTGCAGAAGACAGTGACACTAATGTGTTGCCTGGTTAATGCCGCCGTGGTGTCTTTAATTACGCCATGTAGGAAATTGGATTGCTTGGATTTGACGCTATAATGCAGCGACTTCTTACAACATTCCTGTTTCATTTTCAGCTGGACACGAAACACAAAACTGTGTTCATATGTGAGGTTTAATCTAAAAATTATTTATACAACTTGAACCGCTTTGCTTACATTTCTAGAACTGCACTGCTTATGGTGACAGACTTGGAGCAGCTCTTTTACTTTAATTCTGATTTGATTTTTTTGTGGAGTTACTTTTTATTCTCATTCTTATTTGTTGAGACATTTCTGTTTTGGACAATTATTCCCTCTGGTTTTGGACGTTGTGCTGCTGGAAGAGGCTTTTCTTTCACACTTTCACTTTTTGACAGTTGCTATGATGTGAAACTTTGGCAACAAGTTGCTTTTCTTAAAACTAGGAGCAGCAGATTAGCATCTCCAAAGCTCAAATTACACCTGAACTACGACCCCAAACCTCAGGGGAGTTGAAAGGGAGCCTTCATGGATGCAAAGAAGAGAGAAAACCATCTCTCCTATCGACCACAACGGTCAGGAATGGTATCCCCAACTCTAACATCTCTCCACCCGGCTTTCTAACAATATGGCCAGGCTGACATTAAAAGAGTAGCAAAAGCAAATGAAATGGATTAGCAGTGTTTACCAACAACTGATGGTGTCATCCAGGACATGTCACTAGCACATATATATACTTTTTCAGCTGCATTTTGATGTATCATATTAGAAAGGTAGATGGAAATGGGAAAATTCTAAAAACATATCCTAAATTTTGCAAAAAGGTTTTTATGCTCACTTTGAACTTTCTGAAAAGGGGTTAATTTGTAAAAGGAGAAATGGAAATACATTTACCAAATTAGTTCTGACAGAGTGAACTTAACTGGTGGGTCGGTGCACCACAAATTTCAAAGTCCAAATCTCCAAAAAATAATAATAAAAAAAAGCTCAAAATTTCCTTCATAATTGAAAGAAAATGTAAAATATTGTCTCTGCTGTCCGGCCATCAAGGCATTGGAATGTCATGACAGTCATACAGCAACAGTCTGCAGTCAGAGGTTTCTTTAGATATGTAGTAACACAGACTGCTACCATAAATTGCTCCTGCTCACAGCATCGCCACCCACAATTTCTCTTTGAAGATGCTTGGATATGAGTAATGACATTTAATTTTCCTTTAGGATACATGAAGTACTTTAATAATTAAACTGAATTTAAAATTACAACAACAAAGTATTTAGTAATTTAGTAGCATTTTATGTGACAGATCAACACAAGACAGAGCTTTACTGTGAAGAGATAGGAAAATGTAATCAATGACTGTTTTAGCCTTTTTTGTACAATATTAGAAATATTGTACAAAATGACATGGATTAGCAGTTTAAATTATTTGTTTATTTTTGTGTTACAAAAATAATTTCTTTCCTGGAAAATGAACATGTTATTGGATCAAATGCAATAACAGACCACTCCTTAAGTAAACGCCTGATCATTTGCAGCAAAGGATGCATCTGTAGCTAACACAATATTTCCAACATCAACATGTGAAAAGCTTGATCCTTTCTGCTTAACTTGACATTAATACATTGTTAATCAATGGTTCAGTGGTTAATCGATAACAAAATTAGTTAACGATTATGTCAATATTCAGTTCATCACACTTAATTGCCTTAGAGCTGATAGAAACATTAAAAAGATTTGACATTGTAACTGCAGACAAAAGTGACTCTAAACAGTAATCACAAAATGGAATGTGTGCAAATACACTCCAGATTTGGAAACCTATGTATATTTTTCCTTAAGCATCTCAATCAGGCACTTTAAATAATAAGATTGCCATAGAATATATTGTAGCTTGGGATGTGAATACTTTTGCAAGGCACTGTATTTCCCATCATAAAAATTCCATATGAAATAGACTGCAACTTTAACAAATATCTTTTGCCTGATTTAAATTTTACAAACTTGTTGACCTAAAATAGTTCCCCAAAACTGAAAAACTGATTTACTTTAAGCCAGTGCTGGTGTTTTTACATTTTCTGTCGGGCGTAAATTGGAGCAAGCTTATCTGTGCTTGAACAATATCTGCAGACTGATTGTCATATGAGGAGATTCTTCCCTGCATTCCTTGCCGACAGCAGACACGAGCCAAATCTAAGACATGCATCTGTTCTGCAGCGGAGAAACATGGAGCCAGAAAATATGCTGGACAGCGTCTTACTTTGTACAACAAGGGTCGGATATTGAAACGCCTTCAACAGAAGGACGGACATCTGGTCATCTTGTGTGCATCTAAAACCTTTGACTTCACTTCACTAATGATATTTTGTATTCATAAAGTAGTAAACACAATTCATTTCTGTTTCAAAGTCTTTGTTCTTACCTTTCTCATGCAATAAAGAATCCTTCAAAGGAAAATAAGGAGTTGATATGGATTTTTCTGTTTCGTGGTCACTTGTCTGTAAAAGATTTGATCAGGGTGAAAAAGATTTCAAAGAGTTTAGACGCAGTGCATGTATGTGCAAATTGCAGATTAATTACAGATAAGAGTCACTGTGCTGAAAATGGTTTGGTGGGACGGAGGTGGGCGGCTGGTGGTAAATGTTTGGTGTGGGCAGCAGTGATGGTGGTCTCTTTCTCTCTCTCCTCCTTCCCTCTCTTTGCTCCCTTCTTCCCAGTGTCCCGTTGTCCTCAACCCATCTGTTCCTGCTTGGCCTCCCAGGCTTTCCATCAGGTAGGCCTCAGTCACTGAATGCTACTTTAACTTATGGCATCTGAATATGTCTAGTTGAGGAATCTGTGTCCACCTGAATATGGTTCTGTAACACTTTGTAATTGATGGTAAACACTCCTCTTGTGAGCTATAAGTATGGTGAACTGATTGCATGTAACCAGATATAAACCTAAAATGATAAAATGGATGCAATGTTTTTTTTTCCTTCTGTTGGAGAATTTTTAAATTCCATTTTTTAAATTATTCTCACCTCATTTTTACTGTGTCTATAAAAACCATTCACTCTCTTGGATGTTTAACCCTTTGGGGTCAGGATCAACAAAATATATCTTTTTTTTGTTTCATGGAATACCAAACAAACCTTTAATGTCAAATTGAAATCTGATTTCTAAAACCAAATTAAGTATTTAACATAAAATAAACATTATTATTCTCCCCTCTTAAGTTGGTATTTATTAGATGCACATCTGGACGCTGCAGTTTTCTCCATTCTTCCTGCTATCCGTTTTTTATCTCTTCGGGGATGATGACGTCTGGGCTTTGACTAGACCACTCCAGGACATCCACCTTATTGTCTTCAGACTATTTCTGTGTAGCTTCAGCTGAACATTTTAGGATCTCCTGTGGTGTTCAGTGACTCAGCAGCTCTGTGGAAATCTTTTTTTTCAGGTTATTGAGTTGTTTTTTTTCGTCATTCCAACAGATGACGAAAGCAGAGATTAAACTCTCCACAACAGACTTATATATTCAGCATCTTGCTGCAAACACTAAAGATGCTCCCTCAACAAATAAAGTGGATGTACCATCAAAGTTCTCCAGCTGTTTTGAGCCTGCAAAAAACATCTACCTCTGCATAAGGTTGGCTGATTTTTACTAGAATAGGAGTGCACAGGGACAGCAACAACAAAAACGATCACCACACCGCATTTAGATGTTTGTCACTGTGGGAATATGCACTGCAACTGGTGTTGCATGAGTCACAGTCATAGAGAAGGACAAACAGCTCCAAATTGTGCCCATCCTTGGCCACAATGGAAACCAAAGGACCTTTTTTAAATCATAGCTTTATGGCATATACATGTATTTGTATTTTGCATTCTCTGGGCAATGCAAAAGCAAAATTCTCACCAAGAATTTGGTGAGAATTCACTGTTTGCACTGTTTGGTTTCTAGTGCAAATATCTTAATACCCTTAAAATAAGACAAAACTACCAATAAGTAATTTTTCTTTGGAACCCATGACTTTTTATAATCAGTATTAAGAAATTATTGACTCAAAACAAGTTCCTATATCTTGCTGAAAAGTTGTTTTTTAGTTAGTTTGGTGTTATTTCAAGTGTACTAAGATATTTGTACAAGAAACTAAACAAGAAATACTTCTAAAGATTTTGTGTTTTTGTAATGCGAGGAAGTGTTTAGGCACAAGTGAATAGTTGCCAGGCGAGATTAAAGGATTTCTCAAATATGCATCCGAGAATCAAAGCAACACTCCAGGTATGTTTCGATGTAACATTATAACATGAGATAAAGCTCAAAAAGAGTCACATTTACATAATACTTCTCCTTTCAATGTTTCAGATCATCAAGCAAACAATAAAACTAACTGCTCTAACTCTAAGCATTCTGAAACTGATATCATCAGATGAGTAAGAGATTGAAAATTCATAAATAGATTGCATGGGGAAAATGTCTTGTCATAAGTTACTTGTAAGTTTGTTTTGTCTTATTTCAAGAGTATTAAGATATTTGCACTAGCAAAAAAATACTTGGTAAGATTTTGTGTTTTTGCAGTGTTAATCATCAAGCTATCATCAACAAGTGAGAGGTTTTTCTGTGCAGAGAAAACATCCACACAGAAAGCTGAAACTGATTGCAAAATGCAAAAACGTTGAGACAAGATAATGGAAACAACTTTGTGCAGCGATGATTTAACTGCAGACATGCAGGAGGCAGCCATGTTGTAACAGTGTGATGTGAAGTGCTGGTGCTGGATAAAGATGCTGTTGGACAGAGAGAGGCCATCCTGAGTGTGGTTGATCCCCAGGTGGGTCCAGATGGTGAGGTCGTTGCAGAACGGTGGCTCTGCTGTGGAGCCTGGTGAGGGAACAGGACAACATCTGGGGAAGAGGAAAATAGCAGGGACCTAATTGTTGATTACCAAGAATGCAGCAGCATGACTACTCTGCAGGGGGTCCTTCAGTATTGTCATTATCCAGCCACTTCCTAATGTGCTGTATAAGTGGTGGAGAGCTTAGCGAGGCCTTCATCCTGTGTGAAGGTGGTCTTAACTTACACTACCAAACAAATCACCCTCTCCAATATGTCATTGGAAAGCCTTTAGCTTTAATTATACCACACATTTGCTCTTGCATTGTTATGATAAGCTTCTGCAATGTCACAAGATATATTTCTAGCCACTGATTTTTCATCAACATCTTGTATTGATGATGGGACAGTTTGACCGCTGAGCAAAACCTTCTTCGGAAAATCACAAAGATTCCCTACTGGATTAAGGTCTGAACTCTGCGAAGACCGATCGATGAGAAATTAATGTCTCATCCTCCCTGAACCGCCAATAAACAGTTTCCTTTTGGAATATCCTCGCATCAGGGAAGAAACAATCTGTCGGTGGAATAACCTGATCATTCATGAGCTTCAAGCAGATCACAGCAGATCACATTTGTCTGCCTCACTTCATCTGCCTCTCTTCTCACCCTGAAGAGCCCATCACCCTGGAAGAGGGAAACTCTGGACTCATCAGATTAGCCTCACTGATTAGCAGTTTTCTTAAGGCTACACAGCTGTACTGCCCCAATCCGTTGAGTTCACTTCTCATTGTGTGTACATATTAAACAGCTCCTAGTTCTACTGCTTTTGTTTGATTTGGTGTCACAAAACATTTAAGTAACCACAAATCACTGTCATTCATTTCTCCCTCACAGACAATGATCCCCACTGTCCTTCCAGTTCTTACTAATTTTAGCAGTTTATGCCATCTCCTTGAATATTTTTCTACTTGATGCCAATGATATGAACTTTCTTTCTTGAAAACAGAATGTGTCTTCCCATGTGGTTGTTAAAGAAATAAAAAGCTGCTGGTGTTAAATAACTTGCTGAGCTTCTCCATGCAGTAACTGTCCAATGTGAAGTTCTTCTTTATCTGCTTCGTTAAATTCAGGTGGTGACTTTTTATTCTGACCTGGTAGCGTGTAGATCAGTGATGTCTAATGGGCTAATTTAAACCACTGGCTGGATACAAACTACATTCCATTGAAAAATGCTAGAATGTATTTAATGTGATAATTTTTTAGGTTTAATCTGCTCAACAAAAGCAATTTTTATTACTTCTGTTTATTATTAAATAGCCAAGGGCTTCTGCCTGTTTCCTTATTAAAAGAGAAACAGACAACTTCAAATTTTGGGAGATCAGTTGTTTTCTATTTTGTTGACAAAATTCTCGCCAACATGAATTTGACCGAGCAAAATCATTTCAAGGTCCGTAAACGGTCCCCAACTCACACTTTAGACACCTCCGGTGCAAATGAGACAAATACATCTTGGAATAGATGACTAATTTATAATACAAAGTAAGAAATTGATGGAAGAATTTCATCAGTATGCCACAGTTTGTAAAAGTTTGCTGGGTAAATACAGAAAAATATTGATTTAATTTAGCAAATGTAGTTTTCATTTTAAAAATAAATGCTTCAGTGAATTTAATTGGTCATTAGGAACAAAATGTATTTGGTTTTGTTTGGAAAATCCACATTCTACACTTTTTTTTAACTTGATGTGAACCATAAAAGAAAAAATGGAGCAGCCTTTCTCCAAAACTAAATCTGTTTGGGAACTTATTGTGGTTGCTTGTTCCCCAGAAACATTTCAGAATAACAATTTCTCAACAGTTTCATTTTATTAATTCTTTTCAAATCTGAAGTGAAAACTTCCCCTTCGTCATGGGTCTGATTGCCAGGCATTAGTCATTTTTACAATGTGTTTTCCTATTTTTTCACTAAACCCATTCACTTTATCCCAGATTGAATGAAAAGTACAGCCCAGTTCTTAGAGCATAGTTTCCTTTATATTCCCAAGTATAATTTAAACGGATCTCTAATTTGTGATTATGGTCCATACAAGCCATGAGACATATTTAGTGGTACCTTTGAAGCAATGTGCAGAAAACTGTAAAATGCCAGATTTGCCACCTCTTTTATTAGCCTCCTTTGCCCTAAGCTCAGTGTGTCATTATTACCGTGTTTCATTTTTTATGTCCAGGTGCATTTCTGCTACGCTGCTGCGATTGTTCTTTATGTATCACTCACCACTTTAATAGCTACAAAGTCTCAGAATTGGTCATGGCCGCCAGCATTTTTGATGTGTGCTGCCTCCTCATGGTCTTCAGGTTGTTTTCATTAATGGCAGGCTGAGCCTCGTGTCAGAAGGTGGTCTCCATGCTGGACTTGTTTCTAACAATGCTGGACTCACTTATTACCAGAAATGAAATAAAATAAAAAGAAAGCAGGAAGAAGGAGAATATTAAAGTAACCACACAGTCAATAATGGGATTAAATGAAAAAATGTGTTGTTGCGTTAGCCCAAAACCTCTGCAGCAATGTCCCATCCAACCGTCCACAGGCCATTAATCCAACCAATAATTATCATGGGATGTTACACCAAAACAATGTTTTGTTTGCATACAATATGCAAACAAACCAAACCTGGAGACATTTGTAAAAGATAACCACTGTCAACTATCCCACCTAATTCATAGAGACAAAGAAAAAAACTGCTTCAGCAATCGATGTGGTATAAATCAAATCTTTAAGTTTCTGTGTGGCTCTTTATGGTGATGATAAGGTTAATTTGGCTCTTAATGCTGAACTGGTTTACCAGTATGATGTGATATGACATTTTAGCAACAAGGCAATAAGTGTTTTACATCATAAAAATACAGCAACCAATTACGAAACAAAGGTCATCAACAAAACCATCAAGTAAATGCACATCAAATATTATTGATTAATGTTCCATTAACTAGGAATCAAAGGCAACCCTAAACAGGTGGGTTTTTGGCCTTAATTTAAAGGAACTCAATGTTTCCAGTGTTGTGCAATTTTCTGGAGGTTTCTTCCAGATTACATGAGCATAAAATCTTAATGCTGCTTCTCCATGTTTGGTTCTGGCTGCAGTAGACTAGAACTAGAAGATCTGAGAGATCTGGAAGGTTGATGCAAAACAGCAGCTCTTTGATGTACCTTGGTGCTAAACCATTCAGTGATTCATAAACTACCAGATGCATTTTAAAGCCTAATCTGAGCTACAGTGAGCCAGTGTAAGGACTTATGAACTGGGCTGATGTTCTCTATTATCCTAGTTTTAGTGAGAACATGAGAAGCAGTGTTCTGGTTTGATTTTTTTAGGCAGACCTGCAAAAACATTATTGAGGTAATTAATGTAACTAAAGATAAAGTTTCTCAAGATTTTTCTGTGTCTTTCTTCTTTTAATCATGGAAATGTTGTTCAGGTGTTAGAAGGCCGACTTTGTAATTGTGCTCATGTGTCTCTGAAGGTTCAACTCTTTAAGGACAGACAACTACTGCAAACATCCATGTTTTAGCTTCTTAACCCCAGAAATATTATTCAGAATGATAGAAAAGAAGCTAATAAACTAATAACTGTGGTGTGTTTTTCAAACAGAGAGTGCTTGACTTATAAAAGAGGAAATCTCAGCTTTTTGCTAATATTTATAACAACCCAGTGAAGAAAAGAGCACCTTGAAGCACTGAGAGAGGTTGAGTACTTATGTCTCATCCTCAGACTTCTCTCCATAGGGTTCATCTCCCACTAATGGGGTCACTACTGTCTGCCACTGTATACCTTTTCCCATTCGTCAAATCCTCCATCACACCGACACACAGACAGACAGGCTGCCTGAAACGCCCTGAAACTCACAGATGTCTTCCATGCATGCACACAGATCAGTCTGCACAAGAAAACAAAATACGCAAACTGTTGCAGCGCTGTTACCACCGAGCACTCAAAAACATAAACACTGCTTCATTATCAAGCCCTCCCTCATGTCCTCAAAGCCAATTAAAGCAGACAGCAAATTAACACAAGTTAGTGACCATAAAGACAGGCTGGATGTTTGGGCTTTCTTGTGGGAAAAATCATTTTGTAAATAATTGGGGGGAAAGGGATAAAGGTGGACAGTTTAAACTGGCAGTTTATTTTCGGCTAATTGCAGAGATACAGAGCAGAGCTTTCTGGCTGAAGTCGCCATGATGTTCCGTTCCAGATGTTGATAGCAGCAACGGACCACCAAGGAGCGATTCAAGATGAACACAAGAGCCGAGAAGAATGAGAGCTTTGATGAAACAGAAACATGGCTTCACTGGCAGAGATGCATCCAACCATACATCCAACCGATGGATCGACCCTCTGACTAACCAACCATCCAACCAACCGTCCAACCAACCGTCCATAATATCCCACCAAATGTCCAACTATCTAACCATCGACCCAACCGAACATCCATTCAAACATACATCCAACCGATGGACCGACCAACTGACCAACCATCCATCCATCCATCCATCCATCCATCCATCCATCCATCCATTCATCCATCCATCCATCCATCCATCCATCCATCCATCCATCCATCCATGCTCCAGTTTAAGTTTTAATTTATCTTGATTTTTCCCTGACAGCACAGCTGATGCTGTGTTTTATGTTCATATTTATGTAGTTATTAAAATTTCTGGCATCCCAAATCTCTTTGGACTTTGGAAAAGGTTTAGCATAATTATAAACAGCGGTGTTGTTACACGAATTGCGGTCGTCATGAGCAGGTGTTTAACGTCAGCGTTTGCAGATGTTGAATTTGTGGTAACATGCTGTAAATTGCTGTCTGGGCCCCCAGCCCCCAATTGCCAGAGAAATATGAGGGAGTAAATTGGATTTCTTGCCAACATCAAGCCATAACTGCAATCTGACACAATGTCTTTGATTAGTAAGGCTGTTATGATTTTACAGGCCAGTACGTAGAAACCATACGGCATGTTTTACATTACGATGCTAAATGAACCGAGCCCTTATGTTCTTGCGGTGCATTCAGGCCACCAAAGAGCTGTGTGAATTCCGATATTCATGAGCTCGACAGTGCCAGGAAGATAAACCAGTGAGGAAATTAGAGGACATTTTAATCATAAATCATTTGTGCTGCAGTGTACAACAGTCAGATGGATTTCAACACTTCTCCTTGGGAAAGTGGATTTTTTTTCCACCAATCTTTCACAACCTGTGACTTACAGGCTATTTCAAAGAAAATGAGACTGCCAAACATCACTATAAACTCCACAAATATTTGTACGGTCATGTGGTGAGTGCTGTGTCCTTAGATTACATAAGTGATGCTAAAATACTGCTGTTTTGCAATCAGATATTCAAAGACTGAGGTTTTGCTCATAAATACATCAAAGGATAGCGTTATCTTTCTCTTTTTTTCTGCATTTAAATTTTGTAATAAATTGTGATAAAATTGATTCATATTTGAAACAAAAAAGTTTAAATCAACTTAGGCTGCTTTGTGTGTGCATGTAACTTTTCTTTATTATCCAAGTTCTTACCCAGAATATTTGATTTTCTCTTATTTATTTAAATGTGGCAAATATTTTGTGAATACCAAAACCTTAGAAATAGCTAAATTACATAGTGAAGACTTTGGTTCTTTACACTGAGCCATTTTAAGTTCAACTTCAGGTTGTCAGACAGTTTCAGTTTTGGAGTTTTTTTATTCAGTCGTTCAGGCAGTAATCAGATCTGGTCATGTCTACAGAACTTGAACCAAAAAAACGTGCTTGGTCAGCATTTGGATTGACTCATTAGATATTAACATTTATTTAATGATCTGAAAAGTAATTTTACACTGAAATATTAAAAGAAGGGAGTGATTCCAGTTTTCCTGATTGGAGCCTTTTTCAGCTTTTCCATTTTGGATTTGTTTTTGTTGAGCGATTAATCACTTTAATAAAGACTTAACTATGTCACTTCTTAACAGAGTAACACAGCAACTGTGGTTTTAATTAATGTAAAACTAAGGTAAACACTTGTGTTTATTGAAAATGACAGCAAATCCAGTACAATAATGTCTAAGACATTATTTGTGGACCTCACTGACAGATTCATTGGTTTAAGATCATATTTTACAAATGTTTGTACCAGCAGCCAAACAGAGATGTGCTTATAGCTTGGAAATTCATTGCTTTTGTAAATTCAAAGGACAAAATTGGTTTCCATAACAGAATACACAAAGGAACTTTTTTATTATTCTGGATAGCACAAAGTTGTATTTGTGGTAAATGTCACGTCATTTTTCACAACTGTTGTTTGTTTAACTCTCCTGGCAATAAGATATGCACTGTTTATTAGACTTTATATATCAGAACAAGTAAAAATATTTTGTTTAAATTATCCTCCAAAGTAAAAAAAAAAAAGTAAGAGAAAAGTAAATGTAAAAAAATATGTTTGAAAATAAAATTGACCTTCACTGGTTGAGATTTTAGAGGGGAAATAGCAACAACTTGCTGCTAATCAGAAGCAACTGGTTGACTCATCATCAGTGTAAGGATGTCAGGAGCTTTGTTTTCATTACAAATGTGCTCAAAACTTTGTCAATTTTGTAATTGTGGTGTTTCTGTTAAATAAAAATCACATGTGAATAAATTTGTTCATTAAAAAACATACCATGATCGTCTCTGATTGTCCAGCTACTCCCAGTTGTCTCTGTGGTTTGTGCCAGTGGCAACATCTGGTTGATAATCATGTGACTTATGCCATGTGAAAAATGTTTTCAATGCAGCCTTGCAAAAGAAACCAATTTCAATATGGCCAATTGGTATGTTTCTATTAAGCAAGTTTATTTCAAATGTCAGATTGTGGAATTATATGGTCATTGGAAACGCAGCTCATGAAAGCTACCTTTGCAGAGTACAGGTGGGATGCAGCACAATGCCAACCAGGCAGACGGGCACTGTAACCGTCACCTCTCCCAACAAACTCAATATTTCGTTTCTGTTCGTATTTGCAAATCTTTACTGATATTAAATAACATTCCTGCTGGTATTTCCACAATTCTGCAGTTGCACAGTTTTATTGTTGTAATTCACAAATACATACACACTTTGTAATTTATTTTAATGAAACTACTTAGTTGCACATTCCTTTGGATTGTGTTGTGTAAATTTGCCTTTAATGATTCTGTCTTTACTTTTTTTTTATGTATATAATTTATCTACACGATCGAGTCTGTTACACTAGATTATCCCCACTCTGGAACAACTAAGGGCATTTCTATTCTATTCTATTCTATTCTATTCTATTCTATTCTATTCTATTCTTTGCTTTGCTTTGCTTTGCTTTGCTTTGCTTTGTTCTTTCTTAGGTTTTTAGGACCCACCATTCACCGTTTCTGCGCTCTTTTTCTTCTTATCCAGTTTTGAAATGAAGTCATCTTAAAGACAAATTGGTAGAATTTCATTCAGTTGGTTTTACAAACATTTAGAGGGCAGGAACACAGTGAACCCAGCCACTGAATAATATTTATAGTGCCACCTTTGCAGCTCGAACTGTATGTTTTCTTGTTCTGCGGTATCAAAAAGAAAGTCAGGAACAGTTTGACATCTGAAGCTAACAGAATATCACAGAACATTTTCAATCCAAATTCTAAATCCTCACATGGAAACATGAAGGAGGCCGTGCAGTATACAGATGATGCCAGTGATAATTGTGTAGCAGGTTGTTTGGACTGGCTGTGTGTCACAGTCGGGAGTCCTGGCTAAATATTTACTGGCTGCTGCAAGGGGGTTCAGGAGGCATACTTGGCCTTGCTTGTGTCTCTGGTTCAGGAGCAAAGACATGAAGAGAGTCTAAGATGTTGAAATCATCGTCACCAGCTGATGTTGTCAGAGAGAGCCCTGACGATCGCGCCTGACCCTTTTACCATTTAGGGGGTCCTTGCACTGATACGAGTGTTACTGACCCAGAGGCCATGTGTGGCATGTTTGGGGTCTGCAGAATATATCCCAAGCTTTAACCTATACAACAGAGCCAATTATAGCTGTGAAAGGCCAAACAATACAATCCATCAGTCAAGTTTCTTTGGTAAACAGGAGTGGGCGGCCCTGGTCCGGGTATAAACTCCAAGTCTCAGAGAAGCTAAGGGTCAGTGGAGCTGTTTGATTGTCTAATTGGGGGAAGGCCAGACTCCATATTTTATCCTTCATGTGATGAAATGAGGGATTAAAGCAGAATATAATCACAGGCATAAATAATCTCTAATACAATGTTTTGTCTTGTCTCCTTGTTGTCATTTTTCTTTTACTTTTCCTTAAAAGCCCCGATTATCAGACTTTATGAAGATCTTTTAAAGATTTTCTTAAATATTTGATCACATTTTAGCACATTTTCACCTCATTTCTCAACACTTTTCAAAATAATGTTTAGTCTATTGCTGTTTGGTTTGTTCTTTATTCTGACCTGTCAATCATTTAGCAGAGAAAGTTTCATTCTTTCACTGCTATCAATGAATTAATGTTGTGCCAACATGAAAACCTGTTGTAATACGCAATTAATTAATTGTCCACATGGTAAATTAAATCAATTATGTTCTTGATGATGATTAAGCATCAATTTTATTTATGGTTTCCATAGTGTGTAGTTTTTGTTTCCATTTTTTATTGCTTTTGGATGCTGTGTTTTATTTTGGATAGTTAAAATATCTTTCAGTTCTAGTGGAAAGTGTTATGTACAAAATTAAAGGTTGTTGGTCTTTGAGAGGGCAAACTTTATTATGCTTGAAACGGTCTCCAAACAGCAATATTACAAATTATCTCAATAATCGTAGGGACAATTTATCGTCTTGTAAAATGTTTTTTGTGACAGGTAAATCAATGCAAAACCGGAAAGAATTCTTCTAAATGAATCTTTTGGCTTTTCTGTACTGATGATTAGGAATAAAGGCATACATTTGCTTCAGTTTCAGTTGTTGCGTCCAAAAGATTTTGCATATACATTTTCTGAACTCCAAAATAAATAGTGCTTGTGCCAAGTTGGTGATGCCTGAAAAGATGCCAGTTGACATACCTGAAGTAGAGAGAACAGTCAGCTGATGTTGCTGCTCGTCTTCTGTCTGGAGTCTGGATTTGTTTCTGCTTCTGAAAGACCTGATTTTCAGAAACTCCTCATCTCCTGTGACATTTTGCACATGACTGAACTGAGAATGAAGCACAAAAATACAAAAGGACAACTCTAAAAGACCAACAGAAAATGAACAAAAACTCATGAAGAAGACCAGTTTAAATGATTGAACCAATGTGCTTTCAGACTTTTGCGCAGTTTATTTCAATGCGAGTGTGTGTGTGTGTGTGTGTGTGTGTACATCACATCTCAAACAGCGCAGGTCTACAGGCACAGAAACACCTAATGAATGTGTGTTTGTTCTTCAGACCCCACACACATTTGTTTATTTGAACATGGGATAGTGTTCCTGAGCTGTTTTATCCTGCCCGTGTTTGCCACTTAACACATGCACCACAGCGCCGGCCTGGTCGGCACTGCGCTCCACTTTTTTTTCCCCCTCCTGCTTTTTTGGGAGAAAATTATAACTCTGCTCGAGAATAATGACAGACAAACAAGCTTTATCTTGTAGTTTGTGGACACAGTGTTCCCCTTCGTTACTGTTCGGTCTTCATTATGGAGCTGAGTTATAATCCAAACAGCCCCGGAGCGAGCCGTGCCAGAGGCAACAGGCCAACGGGAGATTGGCGGTCGGTTTAGTGTCAATGATGTGGTGATGTGGGTCAGGGACAGCAGCAGCAGTGGTCATTGCACAGTGGCTAAGAGCCCAGGGAGACCACCGGGGAGGAGGCTTTCACTCTTTTACTCAGTCAATCATTCACACATGTGAATGATTCAAGCAAACACTAGCAGACACTCTTCCTCACACCTTGACATCATAATTTAAAGCCAACCTTAAAATAGTACAAGTTTTCAGTTTGAAGAACTCACAGCTTAACAGTGGCAAGTAAATTGCAAAGGATGTGCAATGTTTGCCTTCTAACAGACCAATTTCTGCTTTTTTATTGTTTTGTTTATGTAAGCATCTCTTACCTACTTCAAAACTCCCACAGCTCCAAAAACCAAATGAGAGTTGAAGCAAGTGATTTCTAAACACTGAGAAATAGATCTAATTTTGACGTGACTCATGCCACTGGTTTAGACTTATATTTTCAGACCAAGCAAATGATTCAATCTTACAATTTTTAAGAATTGCAAAACCCAAAAACAGCTTGAAAAAACCATGAACCAACTACCAAAAAGAATAAACCAAAAAGCAGCCTCATTTGTTTTGGTATGAATAATTTAATCTTTTTCAGTTGGACTCTCCCAGTGCAAAATCAATCAGCCTTCATTTTTATTCTTTTGAGGATTATAAACTAACACAACGGTGATAAATATGACAACACATTCACATTTAAAGTGTCATTAAATGTTCGAGCTGTGCAGGCGGAGCACCAAACACAACATGCTGTCATGATTTCACCTAACATGGCGTTCATTTTCATAATTGTAAGATTGTCAGTCGTTTAGCTGGAATCATAAATAAATCCCCTCCACTGTTGCCAAGCTGATGATGCAACGCCGCAACACAGAACTCATGTTAACATCATGAGTTCTGTTAACACGAATCTCCCATAATGTTTAAAAACACACATCATGAGCCAGAAAAAAAGGTGTTCAGTTGGAGAACTGGACCAATTTGCTGGACACTTTTGCAACTTTTTAATAAGAAATTTTCAATGACAAATTTGTATCAGAATCAACTTCAATTGCCAAATTTGTGTCTACAGAAAAGGAATTTGACTTTCTTTTCACTTTAAATTTAAGGCCTTTATTCTAAATATATATAAAAAGGGGCAGAAATAAAAATAAAAGTGTTCTTCTTTCTTGTAAACAGGCATATGTGTAAATTGGTGTAGATATGCATGCATACAAGAGAAGTGGGAAAGGAACACACCCTGAGGGGCGCCGGTGCTGATATATATATAGATATGTATTTTTTTCTAAGCTATGTTTTTTTTCAATTATTGTTAATTTTATGGTAAGGATGGCCAAAATATCCATGCCCATTTATTCGAGAATAGACTGAGGCACACCCATTAATTAAACTAAATACGGCAAAGGTTTTCAAAGAAGGTTCTGGTGTTTGTTTCTGGAAATAGACTGAAGATATTTTAGAGGTGTCTGCAACCTGTGGCTCCAGAGTTTTCAATAACTTTGGCCAAAATAAGTTGCAAACTGATCAATATTTTTAAATAAAGCTGATGAAAATAACTTGCTTTGGCTGTTTTTAAGTGTGTTTACTCAGTTCCTGTATTGAATTTCTAGAAAACTGAACTGCAAGTGAAATTCTTTTTTTTTTTTAGGTAACAATATATATTTAAAACATTTCCATAAAGAAAATATGTTCATTCTCAATGTATTAAAGTTAGGGGTTTATTTTCTTTACTATATAAAATTGTTTATTGATTTAATAACAGAACAAATGAACATGAACAAACAGACATGTCATGTTTTCATTAACTGTAAGTGAAAAATTTTGATAATTAACAGAAAAATAAGATTTTCAAACATCCATCTATCATCTTTATAAAGTGTTTCGCTTCGTCATGATATATGGATTTTTCAATAATATTCTAATTTATCAATGTTACAGCATTACAATTTCAATATCACAATATTAATATGATTAAATAAAATGTGTTTGCATTTTGAAAGAGACATTCACTCTTTTACTCAGTCATAATGTTTGAAGACACACATCATGAGTTCTGTTAACTTGCGGTGCAGATGGTTTGGACACCAATAAAGTTCTCCAGTTTCCAAAATAGACTCCCTGAATCCCTGTTCATAATTCATAACCTGATGTAATGGTTGCATAAAACTTGTGGTGTTGGGTGTTCTACTGTACAATTTCCCCAAAATGTCAGAGTTATTAAGAATAATGAGTCTTATTCCTATACAGTTAAAATGAACTAGATCTTCTCACAGTTAGCTATCGAGCCGGATTTTATTTTGTAACATAACACTGATCATTTTGATATTTTTCCTTTTATTTGTACAGCAAATTTCAGAAACAAGGCAGTTCAATGTGCTTTTGAGTTATGAAACAAGCATAATTTGATATTCATGAAACAAAAAATAAATACCATGTTTTCAATTACTTTAAATCAATTACACAGACAGAATAAATGTGGATGCACAAGTTTAGGAGTTGAATATTTCTCAGAGGCTGCCCTAACGGGGCCTGCGTATAAATCTTTCCGGCCCTCGCTGTTGTCTGCTGCTGGTGATGATGTGATGGCGCTCGCTGAGCGTCATTCTTCCAAAGTCTTTCAGTCGCCTCGAACACTCTACTTCAGGGCAAGGCCTTATTGCCCACCCAGATAGGTTATAGGGATTCTCCACTGCCCTCTCTCTGCCTAAGTGGGTGGTCCTGTGGGGTATGACTGAGACACAGGTGGATCATTGTAGGGGTGCTCACAAAAATACCCCCCCACCCCACATACACAAACAAACGCACACACGCATACACACTCCTCATCAGCAGCACTTTTTTCCCTCTCTTTATGCTCATTGGAAAGGTGAACTTAATGTTGCACAACTGTTTATTGCATCAGTAAGACACTAATCTTGATAGGTCTCTGTTGGATGTGCATAGGAAAACACATAGATCATCCCCTCACCAGTCTGACTAGCTAACCTGTAAGCAATGAGCAGTGAAGGGGGGTTGTGTCAATAAATAAATTGGTAAATAAATAAGACCGCCGCCGCCATCGTCGTTTACCAAAAATATTCCCAGGCTCTGGATTTGTAAATAATTAGAGTTCTGCTGAACTTCGTTTATAAAGTTTAACTTCAGTGCAGCCTATCTATTGTTTGGGATCCCACAAACCACCAGCAAGATGTTGACATACGGCAGTTCTGGTGTAGAGCACAAGGCATGGATTAGTTGGGAGCATAATAAACAGGAGGATAAAGAAGGACCTGCACAGGCTGCCGTAGGCTGACTCTCCTCAGACCTCCTTGTTTTTATGTCTCTATTTCTGAGACTTTTCAGAGGCTGAAGCGGGAAGAAATGGAGGATTTGATCAGGTGACATTTCAGTGGTAAGTTGTTGATAGACACTTGCTCATGTGTCTGTTATAAAAACATTGGTGCACATAAAATAACACCAGCTTGTTTTAACCAAAACTTCACCAGACAGACACACTATTTCAGGTTTTGTTAATTTCATCAGTTCTATATTTAAAGAAACTGGTTTGGAAAGATGTTTCTTTTGCTCAATTTTGTTATGTTGAGTTATGTTATTGATATGAATCATACCAGTAAATTTTATGGCTAAAACCAGAGACACAAGTAGATCCACACAGATGGTGTATTCCTCAAAAAGGTGATAGTATGCTTCCTTGAACAAGTTGGGATTGGTCAAGTCTTTTTTCCAGCAGCCATTGTGCAGCGCAAACACAATGGCTGCTGTTGAAATTGGCTGGAGGAGCTGAGTGGGTAAATAGTGAGAGCAAGCTTTTAGGCAACCTGAACGGCTGTCATTTTAGATTCAAGGACTCCCCAAAAATGTAAGAAAGAATCAAATCTGGTTATGCGTTCAATGAGGGAATAACATTAAAACATGACAAACGTCCACATATAAAAGTTCATAAAGCTGATTTTACAAAATGCTCCCTAAAGTGCTCACAAAGCCATAGTCACCAGAGACCTGAAGGCTGAGTAACGGATGAACTCCAGAAATATTTGACTGATCTAAAGTCTCAGGTGCTGAAACTTAGTTTTGCTTCTTGCTCTTCAAACTAATAAGAAACTATAAAATGATCTGATCTCTGGAAAATGTTCTGCACGCTGGTCAAGTTGTACAGAAGGTCCTACACAGAAAGACCAGCAGAGTCTTTCATTAAATACTGCTGCAGGTCCAGAGATGTAAAACTGAGAAAATTTGGAAGTTTTCGAATATCTTCATATATTTTACTGTAGAGGATTTCTCCGAAAGCTGACAAATTTGGCAATGCCTGTGGACTCTCAGTAACAAGCATCTGAAGCAATGACTGGAATGTTAAAGAACCAGCCAACTTCATGTGAGGCTATCAGAGTTCCTATCCTCTGACGTCTCACATAACTTCCTACTCTGATCTTTTGCAAAGGCCAGATGGTTACATTGGCCACTGGGGAGAGCAACAAGCCCAGATAGACAGTTTTACAATGTGCAATTACTGGACAGATAAACTAAACGCTCAACAAAGCTAGCCATTTCCAGATCCCCGGCTTTTAGACTTTGATAAGGCAACAGTCTGCATTCCTTGGCCAATTTACTGCCTTCAAAACCGAAATACCTCTACTGATGGACACTTATGCTTTAGCTGATGAAGGAGACTTTTGTCCTGTGTGGTATTTTATATATTTATATCTAACAAAGTGCACTCTTGAAAACCAAATCCCTCAAATCTGACTAATATGTCTTCTGCGTGGCAAAACGCCAACTGATGCTAAAGGGGATAGAGTTTCTTCACCAATGATGCTGGCTTCAAGTATTGCTACACTCTTAGTTCAGCCTTTTTTTGTTCCACATTAACATTTCACAGAAGATCAGGCGCCTGCCCTCTGAGCTTTACTCCAGGCAGCAAGAATCCCCCACAAACTGACACTGATACAATCTCCAGGTAATGGCCGCCCATTTGCAAGGCCAGGGGCCGTTTGTGTGTGCGCACATGCGTGTTTTGCTTGAAGGAGTACGCAGCTCATCTGGTGTGGTCACAGGGCCAAAGTTCACTCAGAAATGTGTGGCCCAGGGTCGAGAGGTGCTACAGCCTCCGTTAGCTGTGAAGGTAGAGTTTCAGTGTCCAGCCTCACCTATTTCTCCAGGCTGCAACTTTCATTTCTCACCGTGACACATGAAAACCCTCCACCACCATCATCGTTAATCAGCTGGCAGAGGATGTGAGGAAAGTGATGAACGAATATGTAAGTTTTCTCAATATTTTGAGGAGTAAGAGTTCGTTTCAAAACACAAGTTCACCAAAAATGATTATCCTTCATTTTAAGTGCTGTGATGCAACAACCAGGAGGAAAGAATTGCAGCAGCTTGTCTGGTCTGACTAAACATCGAAACAGAAGTGTTTTTTTTTCTTTTTTCTGAAAGGTGCCCCTATTCAGTCATTCTTTCTTCCTTTCTTTCCTTCTTTCTTCCAGCTTTTGGTACCTTTGGCAGTGTGCGCCGGTACCAAGTCCTGCTGGAAAATGAAATCAGAAACTCCATAAAGCTTGTCAGCAGCATGAAGCATTAAACACTCTAAAATTTCCTGCGTTGAAGGTGGACTACAAAAAACACACCAGAGAGGAAATGAAATGCAAACTTTATTTTCATCTGAAAAACTGACTTTGGATCACTGAGCAAAGTTTTATTTTTTTGTTCTCTCCTTAGCCCAGTAAGGCTTGTGGGCCATGATTTGTTTGTGCGGTGACTCTTAGGTTGCGTTCACACAGCAGGCAAATGAAACCTGCATCCGACGTTTTCACCGCAATCCAATTCCAATTTTTCACCGAAAAAATAAATCTGATTTGTGACACGTCCATATGCGGAACTAAATCAGATACGAATCGGATTTTCCTTCAAATCATCTGTAGTCTGTAGAATGACTGATGCTTCATGATTCTGGATATAAACAAACATAAATCTGGACGTAATCGATGGCTGAAGATTATGAATTTCTGGACGAAGTCTGTGTCAGTGAAGATCTTGACATCACAATCTGGTCAGGCTTAGTTAATAATATGAATGACCACACACACAAAAAGTGGATTTCAGCAAAAAACTCAGAATTGAACATCAGGACCTGCTGTGTGAACGAAGCCTTAATACCCTCAGTTCACTTCTATTGAACTGAATAATATGAATATGCTTGGATAAAGAACTCTGAGAACAACCAGCTTCTTCAGCATCCACTTCTTGTGGATAGATTCACTTGCTGGGTTTCCATTAACCATGACATTGCATGAATTGGAATTAATAGAAATGCTTTTGGAAAAACTCGTGTTTTGATAAAAGATTTTGCAGTAGGATGAGATGTAGAGCTCAAAGCATCACGCAGTTCATAAAAAACTATGTGTGATTTGAAGGTGTTGAAATCATCTGTAAATTTTCTGACTATAACATGATTAGATTGAGACACTGTTAGTTTCCAATATTTCACTTTTAGTTAAATTAGGTAGTTAAATGTTTTACATGCAATATATGGTTGGAAATATTTCACAAAATGTAGCAACAATATTTTTTAGAGGTTCTGTTGTAAGAGGTTTACATAAATTCAGTCAGTTTTACCTTCTGGAATGAGTGAAGTTTTTCAGGTGTTTTGAGCTTTATCAATCAATTAGTGATTAGAAATGAAGTTGTCGTTTGTGCCCTGTATTGATTTTATTCTAGGAATTTAAATAATAAAAACAAATTGACCTGTATTAGAATTTCTGCAAAATATTCAGTTGATTGAAGCCAATGGAATCCCAATGAACATGTTTTGTTTTCAAGCAAAGACAGTTTAATTCATTTGGATGAATTTCTGCATGAAAATATGTTTGCGAAATGTCACCTGCTGACTCAAACAACAAACTGGGGAAGCAATCTATTTATTTATGAAGGACAGACATGGAAAGATGTTTCTTCCTGCACAGTTTGGGAACCAGTCAGTTTTTGTGGAATAATGTGAAGACGTCATCGATGTTCCTGTTCCAGTTCAACACCTTCCAACCACAGCCACTCAAGGATGGCTGCATAAAAGTATGTGTAGTGAAAAAGGGAAATGGAAACCACAAAGCATCCATGACTAGAATTTTGGCTCTTTCTTGCGTGGACTCATGTATTTCATTTGACATTTGTAAGATCAGTCAGTGTTTTAAGCTCTGTGTTTTCTTCGTAAGAGACGTTGTGCAAAAGCAGTGAGCCAGATGTCGTCAGGCATGTTTGTTTTAATATGCTGACCGAACAAAAGGGCAAAAGGAAACAATTAACAACACTTATAGGAGAAGGAATCAAGTAGAAGCTCAATAAAAAGAACCAAACCTTAAATGTCATAAATGACTTTAACTTATGATACCAGTTAATTATTTAGAAAAGGGTTTATTTATTAAGAATGCTATTTAAATTGTAGGATAAACTGTTTCAAGTGCTGTTTCAGGAGCCATCGAGCTAAAAAGAACTGGAAACCATTGGGAAAAAAATGTTACCATCCAGTCAGAGGAAGAAGCTTGGCTCCAAGACTCCTTCAAGGGCAAATTAAATCAGCAGAAAAGTTAACATTTCTTAGCCAATGAACAAACTCAATGTTTTTAAAGATGAGAAGACTTTCCCTTCTACCTGGCAGGGTGATGGCGGCATCATGCTGTGGGATTCTTCTCCTGGGTGTTACAAGGCAACAGTAACTGTGTTTCCATTACAAAATGTACACAAAACTTTGTTCGTATTTGGATGGACAGACGGATGGATGAATGGATTGACTGGGAGTCAACAGGGATTGGATAAATGGAGGGGAGAAATTTTTTGTTCGTTCAAAGAAAATTTGTGGTCAGAGCTGAAAAGTTTTCTTTTGAAAAGGCTGCAAAGTTCTGTCAAGAGGATTGGGCCAAAATTACAGCAAACGTCTGTGAGAAGCTGTGCACACGTCTTTGTGCATGGATACCTAAAATGTGTGACCCAACGTGAGGAAAATTCTGCCAACACTGAGGAAATGTTTGTGATGTTTTGCTAAAACTTTCCAAATGCTTTTGCTCGTTCTAGTATTTAATAGGAATGGTTTACGTTTTCTGAACAGCCGTAAAAGAGGAAAAGCTTAGTATGATTAATGTCACACTGCAAAACACAAAGTCTTACCAAGAACTTTTGTCTTGTTTCTAGTGCAATATCTAAATAGACTTAAAAATAGACAAAAATAACTTTTCAGCAAGATAAATAAGCTTATTTTAAGTCACAAATTCTTGCTGTTCTTGTCATTTATCTTGCTGGACAAATATTTGCAATGGAAAGTATTTTTGCAATACAGGTGGTCAGGAAAAGGTTTTAGACATTTGATCTGCAATGTACACAAACTAATACCTACGCCCTGATATACAAAATAACATTTTTAACAAATAAATGCTTAATTGCTATAAATGCACACTGTAACCTTTGCTATTTTTTATGTTTTATTATTTATAATACCATAGAAAAGCTTTTTTTTATATCAAAGTAATCACTTGTCTAACACTAGATGAACAAAGACATCTGTCCCTGTTTTACTGCTGCATGATTCGCTGTGGAAAGCAGAGCTTCAGAGTCCTTTTCCTTCTGCTTTGGAAGTGACCACTTCACGTAATATATGATATTTTCTTTGCCACATGCTGCAAATTTGAACCCAGACAGCATGTGATCCTCAGACAGGAAAGTGTTTCCTCATCTTGTAAGATGTCCTGTCTGAAGGATCAGCGCGGCGAGGTCACCCAGACGCAGAGGGAAAGCAAATGTCTGTTTTATGATGCTTCTGAGCCCAGAGGAGATTCTTCCTTATTGTTTCAGTTTTTTCATTCATTAAACTCAACTTGTCTGCTTTATATCATCTAGATTTTCTTTTATTGATACATTTTTATGGCTCTTTCCAGTGCTTTTTATTTTATTATGTCATTTTTTTTCTGCCTTCACTGGTTTCCTCTCCTCTTTTTTCAGACTCCTCTCCCTCTATCTCTGCCTCGGCGCTGGTGTTTTTCTGAAACATAACAAGGTCTGGAGCTGCGGTGCGTGTGCATGGATGCTCTGGCTGCACTGAGGTGGCTTCTTGTGTGGTCCCCCGGCAAACTTTATGATTTATTCAGCTAAAGGCAGAGGAGCACGACCCCCAGTGACCACAGAGAGAGAGCTGCACGTGGGTTTAATGATTTCACCACAAAAATGTCTGCTATGGCTGGGTCTGCGAGGAGCGAAGAGCCCCCCCACTGGATGGATGAGGAGCTGGGGGGCTGAAAAGAGAGCCTGGCTGACCGGCCTAAGTCAATACAAATCTTACCGCTGCATCTGTAGATGCAGGGATCAGGATGGAAGACAGAGCTACATCCGTTGGCTCGTTGCAAACATTTTGAACTGTTGCCTTTCAGCTAATCCTAAGTGTTTCCTCAGGTTGTGTTTTTCTTCATTAAGCATTCTTTTTTTCTCTCTCCCTATCCATGATGTCTTATTGAAATGTGGACACATAAAATGATGTAATGAAGCTTTCATGACCAGAGAGAAGGGGGGCGGAGGGATAATAATTGGAGGTGTGGATGGGGGAAGCGGCGGTGGTATTTGGCATATTTTCTGTCGCTGCTGTCCAGGTCTGCTGGCCAAAGAGTGTGACTGCTGAGGGTTTGGATCTGGACGCGATGCTTGGTCCAGCTTTTCTCTCTGTCTGTTTGGCTACAACTCCGCAGAACAAGATGATGTCATTCACAGGGATTTGTGAACATTTGTGATAAAGAGAGGAAATCACAAGGGCGAGCCCTGTAACATGAACAGGTCACAAAGCTATACCGCTATTAGCTCAGAATGAGATGGTCAGCCATTTGTCAGTGTTTATCAGGAGTTCAAAAAATATCTATTTACATTTGTTTATTGTTTAATTCATTTGAAGTGTTAATTTTAAGATTTCTGGGAATTAATCTTTCCCAATAAATTTGTAATAAATTTTCATCAAAGTGCCCCTTTAAATTCAAAAGAAATTTGACTATGAGATAAATCAGCGGTTTCTGCCTACAGGAAACAAATAAACATTGACAATAGAAGACTAAAGACACCGTAAGAGTAGCATAAAATAAGTTGAAAACCACATAAATAAAAAGCTCTACAGCAAAACGACCACATGCTGCTGATGCCAGACACCAGACAGGCCTTTTATGTTCAGTATATGACAGGCTGAGTAATGTTGGTGTCTTCAGCTGCTGGAGGTTTTTGAACCAGCTTCATGCATTCCTTCCCGTCTGATGTTAGGTTATTGTACAAGCTTTATGCTCAACGGGAAATCACGACACTGTCAAACATGCACACGACGCAACTATTATTAAACTCATCAAAAACAGTGAAGAGTGGAACTGCAGAGAAGAAGGAAAGCACCTGGTTGCATGGGAGCAATCACTGTGTGCATAATTATAAAAATACAGATCATAATCAGACCATAACATTAATAAACCTCAGACCTGGATTCCCAGAGTGTGTACAATTATTGGTCAGCTGCTAGCATGCAGAATTTTTATGCAACTTAATGAGAAATAGACATTTTCCTATTGCATTTGTTTAGTTTTATCTGCTAAAGTGAAAATAACATCTTAATACACAACTGTCTCCAAAATGATATGGCAAATGTGCATTTTGACTGTTACTATTTTATGCATATTCTCCATATACTTGTGGGTAAAAGAAGTACTTATTGCTCTGCTAATGGAACAAAAAGTAATTGCTCCATTAGCAGATTATTTCACTTATAACAAGACATTTGCCGAATTTTATCAGGGAACATGCATAACCACTTATAACCGATGTTATAAATAAATAATCCATAGTAAGGAATTATTGACTTAAACAAAGCTTCTACATCTTCCTAAAAATTACTTTTATGTTAGTTTTGTTTTGCTTCAAGTGTGCTAAGATATTTGCACTAGAAACTAGACCAGAAAATACCTTATAAGATTTTGTAGTTTTGCAGTGAAGGTATGCAAATTTTGGAAAAACAAGCTTAAATGTTGATGGAACAGCAAAGTCTGTAATACATCCTAGTTGACACGGCCATTTACATAATCTGTAAAGTTTATGAGTCTCCATGCGGTACAAGCGTTTTCTGCCTGCTCTCCAGTTCGTTACCTCGGTCAATGACTGACCGGTCGGCTAATATACTTTCCCTCAGGATGTAGAGTATTTTGCACTATAACCTTCTGTCCCAATTTTTTTCCAAAATTCATATACCTTTTGGGAGGATTTCTCTTCACCTCTGCACTGATTACCTGTACAAACCTGAATTTTATTTTTCTATTCAGCAGTACAGAAGCTGCTGTGCGGCAGTATCACTTACATCACAGCAGGTTTTTGTCTGTGTCTGCATGAGTGACTCCTGAGTGCCTCTGTATGTGTGTCAGAGAGTGAAACCATATCAAACCAGTCATCATTACTTGCTCATTCCAGTACCCAGGAGGGATTACACAACGGTCAGTGCACAGTGGGTGTGACACAAGCCTCTCTGTCAACTCCAGGCTCAGGGTGCGTAATGAGTAATGATTCCACCCAGCACAGCCCAAGCCCACGCCCACGGCCCGACAACGTGTGTGTGTGCTCACCGTGTCTAGAATGACAACCCCCCCTACCCTCGTCTGGCCAGCAACAGGAACTAATATTTGACTTTGATCCCCCAAAATCCCTATGACAGAACTTATTAAAAGGCCAACAATGTTAGTTTTAATCACTTCAAGCAACCCATTGCACCACAGCAGAACACGTCAACGTGGATATCCTAACCTATCCAAACCTTATCTGACAAACTTTTTCAAATTTTGCTGCATTACAGCAAAAAACATGTTCATGATTTGTTTGGATTTAGTTTGAGACTCAAGTGGCACTGCAACTTTTAGATTTCTCTTCGCTCCAATGCACCTGAACCAAAAGGCTGAACTCCCACGTGAATACCCCTCTCAGCTCCTTCAGACTAGCCAGCAGCAATTAGCAAGCACCTGGTGGAACTGCACATCTCATTCTCAGTGCAACTCTGGCAAAAACTTTGCTAAAGGGTTAATAGAAGAGTGATGTTGTGATAACTTTCTGAAGGCAGAATTTCAAAGAGCGGAAGTTTTTGTAATTTGAAGCTGTTAAATTATTAAACTAAATACAGGCTATCCCTGGAAGTTAACAGAACATGCTAACACTGTGACAGAGGCATGTTATTTTGTTCAGATAAAATCCTTCCTCAGACAACATGACTCTTAAACTTTGACCTAAAATACAAGCAAGTTTTCATAGCACCAACACCTCAAGTTTGGAAACAAGTTAATCTGCAGCAGCTGCAAATTTTTTGTCAGAATGTGAATGTAGTAAATATAGCTTCTAGATCTGCTAAAACCCCTGAGAGAAATACTACAAAACTTGGCTCTATAAGGTCTACAAATGTACAACAGACTTTTTTACTGGCAAAATAATGTTGAAAACCAACTAGACTTTTTCGCACTTTGCAATTATACTCCACTTTATATTTGTCTCACTTCAGAAAGATGCTGTAGGAGACGATCAGATACAACCATGCAGAGAAAACACTAATCTAAAATATCCAGGTGTAATTTTGACAATTATCAGCTCCTAGTGAATTCTGATATGTCAATCAACTTTTTGAATGAATTATGCCGTAAATCAGAATCCAGGTACCTTGTTAAACAATTATAACAGACTGTCTGAGTTCACAGCTCCACAATTCTAGGTTATTGTAAAGTTAGGAGGAAAATGAGGGAGTTCCACCATCCACATTGGAAACTTGAGGGGAAAATGTGGTACGGATGATGTACATCCAGGCAATGAAAGCGCTTTTTGTTTGTCTTGTCTCTTTCCGCTGTCTCACCTCTTGTCGTCTGGTTTCCTCCCCTTTGCTTCCTCCTGCTCTTTGGAAGGATTTGGTAATCCCACTTGGATCCAAGTGTGACATATCCACCCGTTCCTGCTCCCTTACTCTTCAGTTCTTATCCCCCTCCCTTACGTCTTTGGCGCCCGGTCACTCTTTAAAGGACCGTTTGCTTTGGGCCCTGTCACCAACCACGTAGCCCAGGACTCGAGCCCCAGTGGCGGGGAACCGTCTCCAGTTAATTATTGTAGAGTCATAAAGAGAGAGAGAGATGGTGACAAGCATTCTCTGCTATTTTTGGCCCCTGACATTGGCCCCATAAGCCACTTTGCTCTCCTCTCTCCCCCTTTTCCCAGTCCCTCTGATCTCTGGACCTCCTCAACAGATGAAACGATGACTCTGAGGAGGGCCCGCACTCTGGACCCGGTCCCGTGTCCGGTGGCCTGGTGTGAACAGCTGTCTGTTTTGGTTTGTGTCATACATGCAAACATTCCCACACCATGTTTGAGTTTGAGGCCTTTCTCAACAGGTCCTCAGTGTCCTGTGAGTTATGGCGAACATTAATGTGCTGCCTTACACATTATTCGAGCACATGCTGCCAAAACAGAGTGTTTTCCTAAAGTATGGGTCAATTGACTGTGTAATGTTTGAACAGCTGTGTTGAGCAGTTAGCAGCAGAGGTAGAAATTCGCTATACATGAAGGTTTTATAATGAGAAGGGGACCATTTGGTCAATCAGTACAACATCTTACTCCTTGTGGTGAAGATTATCCTAACATAATGTTTGTATTTCATAGCAAAGGTTACATTTTAAGGGATCAACTATAAAATAATAACGTTTCACAAAGACACTTGCATGTAGGAAACTGAAACAACTGTACTCACCCATTTAAAGCCACTAAAGCATGACCCAAATTAGACTATGAGCTAGTGTTGTCATGACTGGCTATGACCCCAATCTTACCCCTCACAAGTTTTAAATAGGGACCCATTTGCTGCAGCATCAGTGGTGTAGGTAGCATAGCAGCAAGCCAACCATCCACTTTCAGCCAGAGAAATCTATCATTACTGGTGTAATAAAGGGATTGGACTACTTTCTATCTCACCACTGAAAGCAAAATGAATGCTTCCACACAGAGTGATAATCATGAAGGGTTACCAAAGCTGAGATTGCACAAAAGTTACTGTAGCTTTCTTTTTGTGAGTGTTTCCCTGTGGTCTTGGAGGGTGTACTGTTGTTCGGTAGCATTGACAGAAAAGGAAGAGCAGATTAGAGCTGCACCCAGGTGAAAACCCAAGAATCCTTCAGTTGGTTGACTTCTGTGTAAGACTTTAAAGAGGCAGTATTATGTACTTTCCAGGCACATAGTGCCACTTTATAGCACAATCAAGTAACTCGGTTACCTTCAGTTCTTATAAAAAAAAGCGCTACTTATTAAATATGACTTAAAACAATATTTGACTTTGTAATTTTTCACCTTGAAATTGGGACTCTTCCTTCTGAAAGTCAAGCTCCTCTATTAAAACGTTGATGATTATTCCGGCTTTGGATTGAGAAGTAGCTTGTTTAATGAGCTCAGCAGACGCACAGTTCCACCAGCTGTTTGCTAATTGCCGTAAATTAGCAAACTCAGCTCCTTCAGACTAGTCTGAAGGAGCTGAGTGGGGGAAACGTGCATCAGTGAGACAGAAAGCTGGAAGCCTGGAAGCTGCAGCTCTGACGAGCAGCTGTGTGTGGAAGGCGGGGCTAAGTCCAATCAGGCGTTTTGAACAGGTAAATGGCTGCCATGGAGATTGAAGGATTTCTCAAGCATGCATGAAAGAATCAAGGCAATTCTCCAGGTTTGTTTCAGATGAAGAAATAACATTAAAAATTATGCCCCTTTAAATAGGGATAGCTCCCTGCGATGCTTAGTCTTCTTAAGGCCTCATTCACATCAAATTGAGCCTCCGGACCTCCACTGCTGTTCAGACTCCTGATGTTGCTATTTTCTCCTTGCTTGTAAAATCCAGTATTTTGGCAGAAGCTTACTCTCATCTGCCACATCTTGATGGACCTCACTTTGCTCACTGGTGTCGTGGTGTGAAGTCATTTAGAAACAGGAGGGAACCGTCCCCAAACTGTTTCCACAAGTTAGGAACAGGAAATCAGAAAGCCTCATGGTAATTATCTCTACACCAAAACATTACACTTGACTCAAACCAAGTGTCATTCTTCTGCCTTGGTTTGGCAGAGACACAGAACTTGGCATGCAGCCTCCACCCAGCTCTCCAAACATCAGTTAACCTGACAGTTTGGAAGTCTGACGTTTTTGACTGCAGAAAGTTTGAATCCTGATAATTATTGCAATTTAAAGGTATGTTGTATCACAACATCAAAGTACTGTTTATCCTAACAATATTTGACAGGACGAAGGGCTAATTATATGTTGGGCCAGTAAACCTCACTGATATACCCTTAAAACCAGATATTTACATGCACATATAAACTTTTCTTGTTTTAGAAATATCAAAATTATTTATATTTGCAAAATGCAAACAAATTTAATTAGAACATTTTGAAGTGAATTTGTTTTTGCAACTTTCCTTGAATTTAAAAGTTTTCATATATTTGGTCAGTATCAGTTATGACTGAGTTTTAAGCACCTACTTGGACATATTATGTACATAGATTTTAATTTTAACTCAGTTAGTTGCACTTTGTTCTGGGAAAATGTCCCAAGACTGAAATTTCTTCTTGAGTTTCTGGTAATGTAACACATAAGCGTCATCCTCAAACAGCGATCGAACACAAAGCCTCTTTTCTTGGCCTGCAGGGGCTTCATTTCTGCTTCAAAAAGTGATTTGATGAAACACAGGAAAGATTATTATTGTGTACAAGTTGTGCTAAGCTGAGTTGGAATGTCATCAATTCAATTCAACCATAAAATGGCATCTAGATGTAAAACTGGATGTTAACACGAATGATTATATTTCAAAAGAAGGTTTTTTTTTTATTTCAGTGAAGGTTGATGAAATACTTAAATGGGTTTTAAGCACTTTGGATTCTTGTCCAATGTGCTGTTTGGATGAGTCTTGTATTTGTTGAAAAATATATCAGCAAAAAGTGGTTTTGAATAAAAAGTATTGCTTATTTTTGTAGATATTTGGCTTTTGATTAATTGCCCTGCAGTTAACTTGATTATTAAAGAAATTACCGAGTCTCACCACTACATTAAATGTGCTGTTAATTATGATGCATTTTGCCAAACAGCAAGTTTATTCTCAGCTGTTTTGTGTTAGTCGAGATTCTGCTGAACTTTTGTTTTTGTTGAAAGAAACTTCCTTCCAGTCATCCTGAGATAGAAAACCTTCAACCAACTGAACTTCACATTGTTTTAGAATTAGGATTGCATTGGATTATGATTACGATTGTCTAAACAATTTAGTTATGTATATCTGCATATAAACTTCATCTGTTTGTCTTGTAAAGTGCCTTGACATGACATTTAGTTGTGAATTAATGCTACATCAACAAATGGTCGATGGTTTATTGTAGAGCTTTGCGCTTTTTTCTGTTATAAAACATCATTGACGCATGTTTTTTAAATTCTAAATCAGAGTTTCGGTCAGCCACTGTGTTGGAAATCACTTATTGTTGTGTGGTCTTCCACCCATTTTCCATTGTGTGGTCAAGGGAATTGAGAAAGCCTCATATAGCACTCCATCCTGCCCAGTCAACACACTAAACTGGTGGGGGTGGGGGCTTCTGTCAGCAACCAACAGTCATTTGAAGATGAGGTTTGTGGCTAGTTTCCACCCGCAGTGCCAAGCTGCCTCTGATTAGACCTGGGGATCTAATTTGAGTCAGGAGCCATGCGAGTGGGTTTGGGGTGTGCTTTAAGAGTCTGAGCAGTGGAGAAATCCTCAACAGAGGAGGGCAGAATATCCAAACACTGGAGTCTAGTAAGAGTAGCACTACAACGAAATTTTATTCAAGTAAGAGGAAAAAAGCATCTGGTAAAAAGTCTATTCAAGTCTTGAGTAACTGATCAAATGATCAATCATTTAATGATTAAAAATTAAATAATCAGGTGGACCAAAGTAGAAAGTGGAAATGTTGGCATTTTAAGGACAAAAATGACAATAATTCATAAAAGTAACAAAAAATAAAAAGTTTTCTGAAACAGTTTCTTTCAATGAAAAACTTATGAAACTTTAATAAACAAAAACTGCAGGTGTGTGTCTGTTGAATTTTTGTTTAGCATGTGTGTTTTTCCTTCAGTGGATAGAGAATCCAGACATTTTAGTCAAATAACAGTAGCAATACTTCATAATAAAATGACTCAAGTAAAAGTAAAAAGTACAGTGTTACTTAAGGAAATGTAATTGAGTAAATGTGACTAGTTAGTACCTTTCTCCGTGCTTCAAGCACAAGTGATTGAGTTTCTCTCACGAAATGCATCACGAAACACGTTCCAAAAACGTCGAGCAATATGCCCCCTGTACTCACTCGTACACGAATAAAGGTTCTGCTGATCCCTGTAATCACAGCGCTGCTTAACCTTCTGACCTACGTGATGCAGCTCTGTGCACCGTGTCACCTCCCTCAGTGTTCTGGCTCCAGTCTGGGTCATGCATTGTCAGGAATGTTGATGAAAAATGACAGGCCATTATTACATGCTATCCCCTCCTCCCTTTCCGACCGCCTCCAATTTAATAGAGTGATACTTTTGAAAAATGATCAAGCCAAGTAGCTGCTTTAAAAAAATCTATTTGCAAGCCCCATTTATGAGGAGCAGTTTATTACACATTTTACACGAGGTTTAGCTGCCATTTCCTCTTTTTTCCCCTTCGTCCCACTCCGTTAGGTTCTGACGGACTCAGGTTTCTCTGTTGAGGTCATTGTAGTGCTAATGTTCTGCAGGGCAAGGAACAAAGCACAAAGCATGTAAGGCAGGGCTGGGTTCCTGAGGGAGGAGATGAAGCAGCTGCAGGCAACGGGTGTTAAGGTTTCGGTTACCTGTTCATTGCCCAAACGATCTGAATCTACAACCCACAACTCAGGACTACCTGGGTGGGCCCTGCTACTCCTCAAGAAATCTTATAGTGTGGACACAAGCAGAGAAAGAGAGACACACACACAGCAGCAGCTAAATGATTATCACACACTCGGATGTGATGAGCCCACACATCTCAAGGCTCCACTGACCCATATCTGCTGCGCACAACTCCCAGGGTATTGGGTGGATGTCAGGAGGTGTGGTGGCTGTCAGCGGTGGCTGACCCTGCACCAGTTCTCTCATATCTCCTGTCACACATCACTGCTCAGGAAGCACTTTCCTTTCTCTTCTGGCCTCTGCACACTTCATCATGCTGTCTGACTGCAGCGAGGCTCTAACCACACACCGCCGACTCGCGTGAGGCCGTGTGTGTGTGTACGTGGGTGTGTGTGTGCGTGTGTGTGTTTTTTAAGCAGGATTAGGGATACATGTAAGGTTTAATTTGTGATCATTAAAACTTTCTTTTACTTTCTGTATTGTTAACGCAAAATGTATATTTTCTATTTGAATATTGTTCATTTCCCCTCTTTGGGAACTAAGAAATCATTTTATTTGTCCATTGCACACTAAACATCTCTTTCTCTTTCTCTCTCTCTCTCTCTCTCTGTCTCTCTGTCTCTCTCTATATATATATATATATACAGTTGTGGTCAAAAGTTTACATACACTTGTATAAAACATAATGCCATGGCTGTATATTTTTGACCCAGCAGATTTGGTGACATTTTCAGTAGACCCATAATAAATTTATGAAAGAACCAAACTTTATGACAGTTTTTTGTGACAAACAAGTATGTGTTCCGATCACTCTATCACAGAAAAATAAGAGTTGTAGAACTTATTGGGAACTCAAGACAGCCATGACATTATGTTTTATACAAGTGTATGTAAACTTTTGACCACAACTGTATATATAAATAACATTACATACATTTGTATGTAATGTTATTTTCTTGGCTCAGGTGGTCTTTATTTGACAGTAAGTGGACAGGCAAAGAGGGAATATGAGAGAAGAGAAGGGGAAGATATTCAATAAAGGTCAAAAGGCCGAGACTTGAACTTGTGATGGTGGCATCGAGGACTAAGGCCTCTGTACATGGATTTTGCGCTCTACCCCTGCGCCACTGCCGCACCACACATTTATATTTAAATACATCTCTCCCAAAATCACCTGACATGAACATCATGTTTGTTTTTTAATGTGTGTGTGTGTGTGTGTGTGTGTGTGTGTGTGTGTGTGTGTGTGT
>SZYC01004148.1:2126726-2193285 GCA_010883035.1 Poeciliopsis occidentalis | reverse complement strand
CACACACACACACACACACACACACACACACACACACACACACACACTGGGTTTGCTGGGTTTGGATTCAGGTGTTTACAGATATGCTGTATCTTGGGCTGCGGTTTCCACTACTTCTTGTGCTAATTAGTACTTTTCTGTGACGTTGTTGTTATATATGCATATGATGGTCTCTGTGGTTTCTCAACTTTTGGGTTTTTCTCTCAGATTTATAGGGTGCTTTCTTGTATCCTGGCCATCCTTTATTCTCTCCTTTACTTCACTTTCTTGCGTTGCATCTCTGTTCCTGTGTGCACATCAAAGGTGTATGAGCTTGAAATTTCACATGTATGAATTACGCCGGTCTGGATGATGACAAGTGACTGTCACCTCACCGTCCAAGATTCATGGGAAATAAACGGTAGGGACATTTCTAAATTAACATTTAAAACAAAATAGCTTCCTTTAAACCTTTTTGGATATAAAAACCTGAAAAACTGAAAATCTTCTGCCATGTTTCAGCAGAAACATTTTCTTAAAAATGTTTTGAATCCGTACTAATTATGGCGGTTATTGATATGGGCAGATGCCCAGGGTGGCATTAGAAAGTGGTGGGGCACCAAGAATTTGAAAATAAAATACATCTTTTCTGTCAATCACCCCTTGAACAAGTTTGGTACTACTTGTATGTTTCGTGGACTAAGTTTCCCTTAGTTGCCGTTCAGTTCCGAGAAACTAAAATTGCTTTTTTCTTAGAAAATAATCATATAAGTGCTTGCATTTTAATTGGTTGGAGTACGGCACCTTTCCTGCAAGAACCACAGTGGCATAAAAAAAAAAAAATTCCCTTCTCACCCACCGCGGGTGGTTCTTATCCTCTGAGCTCGGGTCCTCTACCAGAGGCCTGGGAGCTTGAGGGTCCTGCGCAGTATCTTGGCTGTGCCAAGGACTGCACATTTCTGGACTGAGATGTCTGATGTTGTTCCTGGGATCTGTTGTAGCCACTGCTCCAGTTTGGGGGTTACTGCCCCGAGGGCCCCGATGACCACAGGCACCACTGTGGTCTTCACCTTCCAGGCCCTCTCCAGTTCTTCCCTGAGGCCCTGGTATTTCTCCAGTTTCTCGGGCTCCTTTTTCCTGATGTTGCAATCACTTGGTATTGCTACATCTACCACAACGGCTTTCCTCTGTTGTTTATCCACTACGACAATGTCTGGTTGGTTCGCCATTACCATTTTGTCTGTCTGGATCTGGAAGTCCCACAGGATCTTAGCTCTGGCGTTCTCCACCACCTTTGGGGGTGTTTCCCACTTTGATCTCGGGGTTTCCAGTCCATATTCTGCACAGATGTTTCTGTACACTATGCCTGCCACTTGGTTATGTCGTTCCATGTATGCTTTCCCTGCCAGTATCTTGCACCCTGCTGTGATGTGCTGGACTGTCTCAGGGGCCTCCTTGCACAACCTACACCTTGGGTCTTGTCTGGTGTGGTAGATCTGGGCCTCTATTGCTCTGGTGTTTAGGGCCTGTTCCTGGGCGGCCAGGATGAGGGCCTCTGTGCTGTCCTTGAGTCCAGCTTTTTCCAGCCATTGGTAGGATATCAGCCACTTGGGTTATTTGCTGGTGGTACATCCCATGTAGGGGCTTGTCCTCCCATGATGGTATCTCTGGCACCTCAACCTCCGTTCCCTGTTGTCTGAGACATTCACTGAGCACATTGTATGTTGAGGCTTTGTCCCTGATGTATTTATGGATCTTAGTTGTTTCGTCCTGGACAGTGGTTCTCACACTCACTAGTCCTCTGCCTCCTTCCTTGCGGCTCGTGTACAGTCTCAGGGTGCTGGATTTGGGATGGAACCCTCCATGCATTGTTAGTAGTTTTCTGGTCTTAATATCTGTGGCTTTTATCTCCTCCTTTGGCCAGCTAATTATTCCAGCAGAGTATCTGATTACTGGCAAGGCATAGCTGTTTATTCCACGGATTTTGTTCTTGCCATTGAGCTGGCTTCTCAGGACTTGCCTTATTCGTTGGAGGTATTTAGCTGTGGCTCCTTTCCTTGTGGCCTCATCGAGGTTGCCATTTGCTTGTGGTATACCTAGGTACTTGTAACTGTCCTCTATGTCTGCTATTGTTCCTTGTGGGAGTGAGACTCCTTCTGTGCGGATCACCTTCCCCCTCTTTGTGACCAGCCGACCACATTTCTCTAGTCCGAATGACATCCCAATGTCCGTGCTGTAGATCCTGGTGGTGTGGATCAGTGAGACGATGTCTCGCTCACTCTTGGCGTACAGCTTGATGTCATCCATGTATAGAAGGTGACTGATGTTAGCCCCATTTTTGTGTCGGTATCCATAGCCAGTCTTGTTGATGATTTGGCTGAGGGGGTTCAGCTGACTGGATAGCTCAATACATAAGGACTGCACATTTCTGGACTGAGATGTCTGATGTTGTTCCTGGGATCTGTTGTAGCCACTGCTCCAGTTTGGGGGTTACTGCCCCGAGGGCCCCGATGACCACAGGCACCACTGTGGTCTTCACCTTCCAGGCCCTCTCCAGTTCCTCCCTGAGGCCCTGGTATTTCTCCAGTTTCTCGTGCTCCTTTTTCCTATATATATATATATATATATATATATATATATATATATATATATATATGCACACACTTAATCTGCCCATACTGGTGACTGTACAGGTGGTACATACACATACATTTATTTTCTGCTTGAGCTTCAGTAAGTACTACAGTAAACATGTAATATTTATCTTAGTGTTACACAAAAACTGTTATCTAGTAATAGTTGTTCTTATATGCCTTTTATAAATTAGGAATGAGGCGAGAGCCAATTCTAAGCTTTGTCTGGTTTATAGCAACTCCATGGCAACTGCCTGCCAACATGACAGTCGGCTGCAAAGTTCCCGGATGTTTGACACCATATGAGAACTACGCAGTTTGTCTGTCCCAGCTTCATGCACATCACTGGATCCAGGGGCAGGAAGTGCATAATGCAGCTTTGGAGGTTGTAGTGCAAAACAAAAACCATGTGCTATAAGGAAATATCATCTGCTTTATGTCTCAGCGATGCTGTTGACAAATGGACGGTTTTACTTTACATAGTCTTTACTAAACACCAACACTTCTTTTTATTTGACTTTCCTTGGCAGCCATTCTTCTTATTGCCGGCCTTCAACACCACCATCCCTTTTCTTTTTTGCACATGCCCAGCTCCTATTTATATTGGACTTTCTGGTGTTTCACATCGCCATCAAACGGGGTAACAATGCCAATACTGTAAGCTGCTTTCATTCATCAAACACACTGACATCAGCTGAGTGATAAATCCACTCCGCACTGTGTGGGTGGTATGCACGTGTTCTCTGGGTGGTCATATTTGGGGAAATGTGAAGTCCAATAAAGATGTATTATTTGGAGGGTAATTTCATTCAGCCTTCTCCAGATGTACACAATGCCCTGTGATAAACAGTTCTTGCAACACGTTGCAGATACATGGTCTCAACATTCACCCAAACCAAGTAAAAGTTTGAAATTTAATGAATTCCCTTGGAAGCAATGAACAAATTCCAGGTTTTTTAATCACAAAGCAATGAAATGAATTTTGTTTTCTTTTGCAGGAACTGGTCAGCCTCACACCAAAATGAACTTTGTTTTGAAAACTTTCCTAATTCTTGGATGTAAGTAGTAAGTGGATCAGCGTGACCTTATAAGAGAAGTGACTGACAGAAGGCAGCGGGTAAGAAAGAAAAGAGCGGATGAGTGTTTTGGCTTTTTGACCTCCAAACACAAGAAATTTCTTAAGTTCAAACTCCAGTGATTACAAACCGAGCTGGTATTCAAAGCGGCGCTGCTTCCCCTCAACTTCTCTTCGTTATGTGCAAATGTGCTAAAATTTACTGATCAGTATAAGATGTACAAACCTGTATATATATGGATGCGTGTGTGTGTGCGTCTGTGCGTGTAAGGGTTTAACGAAAAAGGTAAGCAGGGTCAGAGGTTGCTTGGTGGGGTTCTGGAGCCAGTGGGCCTTCTTCATTGTGGAGGAGCAGAAGGGGGCAAAGAGTATTGATGCCGAAGATATTGCTTGCTTGCGGCAGGGGGTTACCGTGAGTGTGTGTGTGTGTGTGTGTGTGTGTGTGTGTGTGTGTGTGTGTGTGTGTGTGTGTGTGTGTGTGGGGGTGTGTGTGTGTGTGTGTGTGTGTGTGTGTGTGTATACATAGACCCTCATTCCTGGAAGAACCTGTGAGGAGCGGGAAAGGGAAAGTAATTAGAGATGATGTAGGACCAAAGAGAGGAAATTGATTGAAGAAAATGGTAGACCAGGAAGTTCACGGGGATCTTTGTTTCCCCTGAATTCAACTGAAATGTTTCAGTGTTTCTCTCTGAGCTGCACGTGGCAGAGCTGGAGTGTGAGAGAAGTCAGGGGATCTATTTGATGGAGGTTAAAGACTTTGACGGATCGGTGGTCTTATAGGCTCTGATACCCTTCTTATCTTGACTGCATTTATCAAAGTGGAGGCCATCATCTGTTGGTAGTCTGAAGTGGTGAACCCTTAAATAATAAAGTGTTTTTCTAGGTTGTCGGAGGATTTCAAAAAGCAAACATGTTCATTTAAGGGAGTAACACGAGCGTCCAGTCCCCAGCTATGTTAGAAATGTGTGCTAAAAGGCTGTTGACATTTAGATAACAAGGACAAGCTCTTATCACTCTGAAATATTGAGCTTGAGACGCAGGAACATACAGTATCTGTGAAGAAATGCTGCAGAATCAAGTAGAGATTTGATCCTTCCAGATGAGCCCAGGTACTTTGAACATGGTCTCACACTGAACACCAAATACATTCATCTTTTCTGAATGACACCACAAATTTACTCCAGTTGATAAACAAAACCATATCAAGACTTTACATTAGAATTTAGATTGAATGTTTGAATAAATATATCAAATGTTTCCAGTCAGATTCACTTGCTCAAGACTATTCTGGAGTTTAACATTCATTGTGAATCATAATAAATAATATTTTTTGGTGAAGTGATTGAAATATTGAATAGGAGTGGAATTTTGACCCATTTACAAAATGTTTTCTTTCAGATTTTCAACTCTGACCTACAAAATTGCTTATAGGACTAATGACAGATATAACACAACTGTATTCTGCAGTTCTGATTTATGATAAATAGCAATGTTTGTAAGTGAACCAATAGATTTTTAAAGACATTCACACACAAGACCATCCATTAACTTGTTTGTTCAAATTATTATTATTTCTTTCAGCTAAAAGCAGAAATCTCAAACTTTTTATAAAAGTACCACATCTTCTTTGTCTTCATTTTGTCTGTTTCGACTCTATAAAGCCAATAAAATGCAACAGAAAGAATCAGTTCAGTCTAAAAATCAAGACACATGTCCGTTTTTCTCCTAAAGGTTTTCTCTTCCACACATTTACTGTTACTCTTCTGTCCCCCTTTGGCGAACGTGTGCATACAGTATGAATAGTTTTACAAGGCCAAGGGAGGAATAACAGTGAAGGAAGCTGCTTGTGTGCGTGTGTGTGCGTGTGTGTGCGTGTGTGTGCGTGTGGTAAGGAGGGGGTAAAGAAAAAGAAAACAGGTTGTCAGTGTGGTTGAACAGCAAAATAGCATTTTCTCCCCTGGGCTCAGCCTCCACAGATGTTTCATTCAGGCCCCATGGCAGGGCCACTCTAAAAAGTGCTCCAGCCCGACACAATTCAGCCCCTTTGTGCGCTAAAGGAGAGAAGCTCGGCCCACTGTTTACTGCTCATCCACCACCGCGGCCCTCTTGTCCGCCCCCCTCTCCTCACGCTAGCAGGCGGAACAATTGGGGAGGGCCTTGCACGGAGCCGGGGCAGTGTGGCAGGTCAACAGAATAGGCTGTGAATCCTGTGCCTCTGAATCCTCCGGGTGGGTGGTCCGGCTCTCTCTCCTCTCTGAGTCTCTCCACACATTTGCACGGAAACAAACCATCTCCTCTCTCCTCATCTGATGTTCCTGTTTGGGGTCTGTGACGTGGCGAGAGGTGGAAGCCGAGCGCAGGTCTTTCTGCAGGATTAGTGGACTCTATGTCCCCCCCACCAACTCCCCGAGAAGGTCGCGAACACACCGGGTCGGGCCAGACGGCAGGAGGGGCCTGCAGTGGCCCACGTGGAGCCTGCCAGCGACTGGGTGGCAGTTAACACTAATCCTGCAGCTGATTACCATTGGCATGGGCAAATAAACAGCAATAAAATGAACCTCCAGGACCGAGCGTACATGCACACTCAAAACCACACAAGTGAAGTGACACTGACACACTTGTAGCATAGTGCACTGACACTGGGACAACCAAAACAATGAAGAAACAAAAATAGCCTCTAATCTCCAATTTTATCACTCGATAAACTGATGATTTGGTCCATAAAGATCCTGATACCCAAATAAGAATTCTCATTTTCAGAGTTTGTTAGTAGCCAGCTACATTTACTCAATTACATTTACTTGAATAACTCTTTTGAGAAAAAATGACTTTTAGAAATATTTTTTTTTTGACTATGTTGTACATTTTACTTTCACTTGAGTAAAATTTCTAGATTCTCCACGGAATGAAGAACAAACATGTTGTAACCAAAAATCCACCTGAAAAAGACACACACCTGAACTTTCTGTTAAACTTTCAAAGACTTTTTAATGAAAAAAAAACTGATTTAAAAAAAAAAAAAATTATATTATTTTGCCTGTTTCTGTTATTTTTTGCTACTTATATGAATTCTCGTCACTAACTTGATATTTTGGTCCATCTGATTATAAAGTCTTTAAATATTAAATGATTGAATATTTGATCAATAACTCCGTACATGAGTAGATTTTTTTACCAAACGTTTTCTCATCCTTACTTGAGTAATTTCTTTAACAGCTGCGTTTTACTTTTGCTTGAGTAAAAACATGTTGAAGTTGTTCTCCTCTTACCTCAGTACAACTTTGCCCACCTCTGATAACATTTCGATTCATGTCACAAGATCAAAGTTACATGATAACTCATTAATATTTAATTAATTAAAGCAGATTTTGCATCTAAGAGGGAAGCACACTGATTATGTATGAATGGATTTTGTTGTGGTGTAAATTTATTGACAAGTGTTCTGGTAATTTGCAGTTAGAGATCATTTAATGTGTTTTTCCTAAGTCACAGTGACATCTAGTGAGCATAAGCCTAAATAACCACCTGCTACAAACACAACTATTATGCAACATTCTCAGTGTCCCAGGAACAGGACAAGAAATCCTGTTTTAACCCATTAAAGTGTTGTATTAAAAACCACATTTCTACAATAATCAAAAAGTTTTTTTTTCTCTTTACACATTTAAGAAAAAAATTTCAACTGCAGTGGCAGAGCAGCAGTTTCCTCTCCTCTAACCTGTTTGAGCAACAGTATTTGGTTTTTTCAAGCATCCTGCTGTGGTCACAGGCAGGCGTTGATCCTCTTTTTGTTTCTTCAATACGTTGAAGAATTAAGGAAGTACCGCAGCATATGAACGCATCACCTCTTCATGCGGAGCTCGACTCTTACAAATTTTTCTGGACTTTTGGACTGGTGTCATCAAACAAACTCAAAATGCCATCAATTTATTTGTTTTATCTTGGTAAGAGAACATTTTTATCTACATTTTATGATGGAAACATTTTCTAATTAAGAGATTTTGCAAATGAATAAATGGAGGTAATGTCAATTATCTGGAGAACTGGAGATATCTTATGCAAAAATTTAAATTACATATGTTTTTTTTTGTCTTAAATGTACAATTGTACCCTTTTCAAATATATTTCTCTTTTGTTGTTCTCTTTTGTTCCCAAATTATGCTATATATGATTGCAAAATAGAGCAATCATTTAACCTTTAAATGATTTTAATATTTTGTTTAACCAGAAAAGTCCCATTGAGATTAAAAACCTCTTTTTCAAGGAAGTCCTGTCGAAGAGGCAGCAAATGACATACGACACATAGATCGTACTGCTCTCATCTACTAAGGATTTTTATTTTGTTTTAGTTTTCAAAGTCACAGTCGTTCCTTCGTCTTTAGCTTTCTGGCATCAGTTTGCAATGATTAATGAACAAAATCAAAATTCTTACTTGAAACTGAGAGACTGCATGTCGCAACTTCATTATGCTAAGTTTTGACAGCATGAGAGACAGAAATAGCAATCGTTAAATGGCAAAGATTGAAAGTGTGAGTGGAACCCCATTAACAAATTAGGCAGTCAAATATAGTTGCATAAGTTTGAGTGGGAAGCAAAAAGGGGAGTGAAGTGGAGAACAAAATTTTGAGTGGGACAAAAGGTGGAAAGTAATGTTGCTCTGAACGTGGTGAAGACGACTTAATGTGGTTCAAACTGAGAATTAGAACAAAGGAAGAAAAGAGGTTGTTCTCTGATGTACTGGGACTTAATATCCACAAACATATCCACTGTTTAGCAGTTTGTAGAGGATCTACTATTTAAATAATGTTTCATTTTCCATTAATTAATAAAAAAAACTGGGTCCTTTGCAGCTGCAGGATCCACTCTTTGAACAATTTACCCCTGCAGATAAATATTTATCTCAACTTTTAGTTTTATTTTAATATGTTATTTCTTTTGTCATCACTGTGGTGCTTCTCAGCATACAGTAAAATGATCCCTCTCTTAAAATGTTAATTGTTCGCACACCGAATATACCTTCATATGCACTAATATGCACAGTGTTTCAGACTTAGCTCTACTACAGACGCTAACATCTTAGGGGAGCATCAAATCTGCACCAAGAAAAATAAATGGTCTTCCTGCTTTGGCTTCCAGCCAATAGCATGTCAAGTCGCATAATTTAAGTTTCCCAAGTTTCATTTTCTTTTCAATATTTAAGATAGGCTCACTGCAGAAATCAATAAATAGATGAAATTTCGGCAATTAATTTGCAGTTATGGTCCTGCAGAAAAATCAGTGAATACTGAACCATGAATAGATGGTGATCCACTGACTTTGCTCCAAATAATGTGGTTTTAAATGTGCTTTAAAATTAAATTGGCATCAGTGGAATAGATGTTATCAGGGAGAGTTCATCCTCATCAATTGCTTGGATACCAGGAGAGAACCAGGAAGGAAAACTTCTTACAGGAAGGAAAACGTGCAAACAACGTGCAAACAACGTGCAAACAAGTTTCATTTTCTTGCAAGTTTCATTAATTCTAATGACTGTTTGTCATTAGAATTAATGACAAACAGTTGAATCTAGGTAAAAAAAAAAAAAAAATGTTACAAATGTTATATATAAATTACAGCTATATGTGAAATATTATGCACTTATAGCCAATCCTTTCCTCAAAATGCTAATATTTGTTTGCTGTCCTAACTTTTTAACAGATAATTCTAATGCTAACTGAGTAAACTTGTTTCTTAACATTCACAAAACTCATAAACATAATGCAATGATATTAGTTTTATTATAGGATACTGTTACGTCATTCTGTGGAAGAGGTTTGGTAGAATCTGATCAAAATGGCAGTCTGTGAAAAATTACGAGGTATTAATGTCCGTTTTCAAGTCCAAGTCCAAGATTTTTCTTTTTCTGTCAAGATAAAGCCAGCATTTCAGAAGCTGAGGAAGGATACTTTGGTGAGATGGAGGTAGAAGATCCACTGCGGTGGTGATTCTCTAAAAAAGAGCTGAAACAAAAGCAACAAAAGCTATTTGAGTTGTCAAGATGGCTTGAATGTAATGCTAATAACATATTAACTGTTTTTCTGTAGGATTGGTTTTGTCCTCCGTTGTTGCAAATGATGTGACGAGCACAACCGAGGATTCCGGAAGTCCAGAAACCATTATCACCACAACTGCTGGCCCAGTGGCCACCAGTAACGCCACTTCCATGAACTCCAGCCTCACCACAATGACCTCAAATACCCTGGAGACCAGCGGAAGCATGAACGCATCTCAAAGTAACACCAACACCACATTTACTCCAGGAAACAGGAATGGTGAGAGCCATGAACACAAGCTAGGAAATGATTTCTCCTTCAAGTCCCATTTATTTCTAGATTTAATATCTTTAAGAATTCCTAATGTGTTTATGATTTTTAGAGACTTCTCATCCTGATGGAGGTGATGGAGGTGTCGCCAGGAGAACCACCCCCATGAAGTCTTCACCTACACCTACTCCCAGAAAAGAAAACATTTCACCGACAACAAAGCGTAAACCAACAACCACAGCAAAGCCCAACAAAGGTAAGCTCCAGCACAATCACATGCTATAAAGACATGATATTTTTATAAAAAGAATCCTTAAAACATGATGTGATAGTTCACAATATATATATTTTTTTCGGGAGCAAATTACTCCCACAATCGATCAGGAAGTGGATCAGGTTATGATGGATAAATCAATGACTGACCACATCCACTACTGAGCATTCCTATGTAGAAAACTGACCCACACGATGTAATATTTTTTGGAAAAAATTTCTTTTTTGTTATATTGTTTTAATGTGAATGAATAGATACAGTTCAATAGAAGAATTACTCAGCATGCACATGAAACATGGAAGTTTCTTGTGACAGGCAATAGTAGGTTCCTATTTTTGTTTGGTGTGTTTGTGAAATATTTCCTGTTTGAAAATCAACATTTTGCATTTCTTACAGATGCAAGCGAGAATACTGGTGAGTTCTTCTTTTTCTTTTTCTGTTTCTGAGGTAAAAATAAAACCAAAGAGTGATTTTGAAGGTAAAAATGTTTCTTCAGACACAGATATTTGGGCCCCTTCAAACCAGTTATAGACGACCATGTGGGCTCCTGGAATTCAAAAACTATTCAAAACCCTAAATGACATGAAGGCGATCGTGGCATCTGTATATGAGAGGTTTCTGCACCTCTATCATCAACCACAGTGTGTCTGTGGAGATCTTTCAGTATTTCCATTAGTTTTATTAGTTTATCAGGATGAGAAGATCCAGACGAAGGTTTATTTTTTCACTCAGACTTTAGCGCTGCAGATTGTGCCATGTGTGCTAACCTCCCAACAAGCACAGAAAGAGAATTTAAATCTAAAATCAGTAAATACAGTCTAAATAAGACTGTATTTACTGCCTGGTCTCAAAGCATAATATATTGATGTCTCTGTCAGTTTGACGAGGAACATTTTAATTTTAACTGTAGCCTTTCAAGTAATTTATGTTTCATTTGGAGGAAAATATGTTCTTTACGTATTTGTTAAAACTGTCATTGTGTCATGACAGGACAGCATGAGAATGATAATCTGTAAAAAACAAAAAAAACAAAGAAAAACATCACCTCCCTGATTCACTATTCAGTCTGAAGAAATGTTGTGAACCAAGTCAAAAACAACCAACGAGAGCCAGGAGGAGGGTCTCAGCGCTGTCAATCACCATGTGTACTCTGCTCAATGTGCTAATGACAGAGAAGCAACTTCCTGTTTCATTTATCGTCCATCATCAGTGGCCATGCTAACTAGCCTTAGCATTTGTAGCAGACTATGTTATGCTAAACCAGCTGTAGCGTAGCAGAGAAAAAGGCAGAGCGTGTGAGCAGTGAGTACACAAGCATGATTGACAGTGAGACCCTCCTCCTTACTGATTATTTTTAGGAAGCACTGGGAGAAAGCAGAGGACCTCGATTTCTTTTTCCCAGATTTTCTGTCTGAATCGTGACAGTTTTAACAAATATGTAAGAAAATATATACATATATATTTTATTATTACTATTATTAAAGTTATAGACTGCAGTTCTAAACCACTTCTCCATCGTCAAGTCTCACTCCGCCGGTTAATGTCTGGTTCAGTCCAGCCCAGTTGGGTGTGTTCCTCTCTCTGTGGCGTGAATACAGGCAGGAAGGGATTTGGACAGACCGTGACAATGACGTCATTTCACCCGTATACCACTGGCCAGCCAATTTATTCAAAATCTCTCAGTACATTAAAAGATTTATTGAATGAGATAGCATTTATAATTTAGGCAGATCCAAGATAAAAGACAAAAATAAATCACAATTAAAGTTAAGTTTGTGTTTATGGAACAAATATGAGGAACAATCTGTCTGACGTGTTCTTCTTTTTATTCACTATAAATGTTCCTCATTCACAATTGCTGCTGTTCTGTCTTCAGGAATCATCATCGTGGTCGTAATCGCTGTTGCAATCGTTGTGTTTGCTCTTGCTTGTTTTGTGTCACGCAGAAGAGGAAGGGTAAGAGGAGGCATCAGATGTTGCATGGCTAATTGTTCACTGCAAAGTACAGAAAAATGCTCTGTCTAAAGATTGAACATAAGAACTAAAACTCTGCTCTGACTGCCTTCTTTTGCAGCGCTACTCTGTCGAGTTTGCTGCCAGCCCAGATGAAAACGTCCCACTCAGCACCATCGACCCGGAAGTCCGTTTTGAGTCTGCGCTTCAAAACGGTACGGCCAACATCTCCAAAAACACTATAACCTCCAAGGAAACATCATTCAGATCAGACAAGCCTTGTTTGTTTAATTTAAAAAGTGTTGTGCACTTTTCAGGTCTGAAAACCTTTGATAGCACAGAAACGGCTGCGACTGAGCCAAAAGGACCAGAAGTAGCACCTGAAACACAGGAAGAGAAAAAAGGTGAGTTTTATGTTGTTTGTTTGTTTCAAAAATAATAATAAAACAAACAAACATAAAAAATGTATTGTGTAAATTGCAGAAAGTTGAGTTGGAATGAGTTCCAGGCTAATTTCATTAAACATGCACTAAAAATTTGCTTCTAACAAGATTGTCACTAAGGGAACAGTTTTCAGGATGTTTAAGAAAAAACATTTGCGGACGTAAGAAGTCGATCTGTAGATGTTTCAGGAAAGTCAAGAGAGTCCAGCAAGCACTGGACTCTCTGTGCCACCAATGCACAGATTTATTCCTGTTGGCAGCAGGAGGATTTGTTTATTCCAAGATAAACATTAAGCAGAGACTACAATTCTGCAGGAAGGGTAAGGATGTACAGCAAAGGACTGATGCAGCATTAGGAACCTTCCTCCTGATGCATCAAGAAAAGCAATTTCCAGGAAAGGAAAATGTGAGCTCTCCAACAAGTCCAACATGTTAGAAATCTAAATGTGTTGGATTGTTTCTATTCCTCACAATATACCAAATAATACTGTCATAAATAAAGAGTGCAATCAAAATGTCCCACAAAAGCAACTTCTAGCAATTCAGGGGCAATTTGGAGATGATCTGTGAATCTTCCTCTACAGTGGAACATTGCAACTCAATGTGGTAACAAAGAAGCTTAAATCGCAACATAATGAAATTTTGGACATGTGGTTTGGAAACTCCACATCACCACAGTGAGAACATGCGGTCATTTAAAAAAAAAAGTGGTAAAGAAACAGAAGACAATAACTGATCAACTTCAAGAACCAAGAAAAACTCAAAGTTTGGGGAATCAATGAATCACTTTAAAACATATGAAAACATTTTTACATTTTCTTTGGCTTACCACAGGAATTTGTGTGGAAAAAGTTAAAAGATGATGAAGCCAGAAAGTGCGGAGTTTATTGTGGGTGATATGATCGCAGAAAACAGACGCAGATCTCTGTAACACGTCCTCTGACATGACAGAAAGTTTGGTTTTGTTGTTTTTCAGTTACTGTTGGCTTTTGGTAGAACACAGGTTTCATCATTGTTTCCATTCCCATCCAAAAAAAAAAGGTTTTGAAATATTGGTGACGGAACGACTTCCTGGTGGGAGGGTTCAAACGAGCTGCAGTACTCTGATTGACCACTGGGTGGAAACAGAAGCTCAGGTGGGGCTTTTGATGCAGCTGGTGCCTTTTTAACACTTTGTGGTTTTCTTCATAGTTTAAGTGGCCAGTTGGAGAAATTTGGAAAGTTGTTTTGAAATTTGTAAAGGTAAAAATATTTAATCATGCACCTCCCTGTGTTCATTAGTTGGTCTATTTTATTATCCTCATTTGAGACCAAGATGCTCACATTTGCTTGTAAATGCATGAAGTGTTTCTGCTTTGTTCAGGAGTTGGTGGGTTAGAGGTAAACTGCATCATCATGTCTGGACTCGTCATTCTGCCTTCAGCCATATTGGAGTTAAATGGAGGCTGCTGATTTTAGAAACTGTTTAATCCCAAAAGATTTACTTCCTGTGAAAAGAAATAATCCACAACCAAAACAAAACAAAACAGAAAATGTTTTCTTTTACTTTTTATTTCCCACTGGTGATTGCTGCAAACAGATGGCGTGTTTGTTTGCTGAAATTTTAAAAAACTCCCAAATTTACTCCTCTGAATCATCTTCTTGCGACAATTGTAAAATGTTTCTTGTCATCAGGAGAAGTCTTTCTTCCTCAAAATGATTACTTCAGTGCTTGCAACATTTTTCCATCCAGAAAAGCTAACCTTCAACTTTTGCATTAACGTTTTGCAAAACAAAGCAATGTTTTTTTTTTTTTTTTTGTGAGCTAATTAGGAAAATTTTCTGTCATTTACAGAAAACTTTGTTTCATTACCACTGACACAGTAGGATGATGACACAGTTTTATTTTAAAAACTTGGAGTTTTTTATTATCTCAACTTTGAAAGGAATCAGAAGAATTAATATATTAACAAGCATGTTTCACCTGTTAAAATGGCAACATACCTACACAGGTGTTTAGTGGACACAAGCTCAGAGTCTGCACAGGTTCCTGCTGACATGAGGAATGGTCTAATCAGCCACAGTTAGTGAAATCTCCTGTGTAGCTGCAACTTCAAGGACTGATGCCTTTAGTTAAGGAAGCTGAAAAGGCAGCGGAGGGAGTTTAATGGTCTGCAGTTTCTGAAATACCCAGACCTGCCCATCCAGTTCAAACTCACTGAAATCTGCTTGTTTTTTTTTTTACCTTTCTGATGCTCAATTTGTATCAGTGGCACTTTATTAGGAAAATCTTACTTACAGCTAGATGGGAAAAAAACTTCAAAGCATAGAGACAGAAAAACTGACCAAAAACCAACTAAAAATGAAAACGTGTGTCCAATATAAAACTAATGGAGTGCATAAGAATCACGCCCAGTTTTATTTTTAATATATCTGAATAACGACCTGACGAATGAAAGAGATTTTATATTTATTGGTTTTTGATCGAGCTCAAATTTAATACAAAGTGGATAATTTGGAGAAAGGAGAATATTTTCTGTTTTATTGTTTGACTCTCTTTAAAATGTTTTTAAATGAAATAATTTAACACCAATAATTTTTCTGTCCACTTTTACAATTTGTTTTATCTTGTTTTAGTCTTCTATCGATTGACAATTATATAAAATGAGCATCAACACTCTCCAATTTATTTAATGTGGAATCTTTGAATAGATTTTTGAATAGAGATCCAACTTGAATGGAGGTCCAACTTAATAAAAATATTAATTTGTCACATGTAATCAAATTAAGTTTGCATGAAACTTTATGTACTCCATGTGCATGCATGTGAGTTTATTGCCTTTTCTCCAAAAATGATCAATTTCAGTGACTAACTCCCATCTGTAGGTGGCAGTATTTCTGACTTCTACAACACTGCAGCCTCAACCTTACTCGACGTTAAGTAGTGCTTGATCCATGAGGCGAGTAATAATATGTGAGTTCTTTAAGTTTGCTAAAGCCTTAAAATGTTTGTGTGCCTCCTCGGAGTGCTTGCTGCTTTTTAAAATCTTTGGAAGGGATCCAAAGAGGGGAAAAATGGCAAAATTCCTGGCAGATATTTCTGAAGTAGCACCAGTAAATTAGTGAAAGAGTCTTCAGTCTATGTTGAAAACTGAGCCGCAGGGAAATCACAACAAGAACATGAAATGAAGTAACACCCACTTTGTAAGTAAAAACCTTTCTGGGTGCCAACATGCCAGAATTATCCAGGGCATTTTTTTAAAAGAAGAAAACCAGGGAAACAATTGGCATTCAGAGAATTTGGCCAGTCTTCCTCTGGAAATCGCCTGAAGACAATCGACTCCACCAGCAGACTGCAGCTCCTGCTGTGATTCTATGTTGCTGTTGTATGTGAGACAAGTAAAGAACCAAAGACCTAGCATTTAAGAGGAGAATAATAAGCAGAAAGTGATATTATAGGTTCTGGTAGGGGTAGATTCATGCTTTGATCATCAAACGTCTTCCTATTCCCCTCGTCTCGCCTTTCCCTTCTGTGAAAACTGGGTCAGGTAATGATGGGGCAACCCGACTTTCCCACAGACTCCAAACAGCTGCATGTCTCTGTCTTGTTAGGAGCTGCCCAGTAATCAGTCGCCTCATTATAAACTCGCTGGCCCCCTAACAACGGCGTCACATAGGAGAATTGCTGCCTGTGTACAAAAATGCCTCAGGCAGGATGGGTGAAAAGGTTCCTACTGCTTAGCAGCTTCGCATAAAACATGTGAATGATGAAGAAATTACCTGAAAATTTGATGCAACTTGAACTGCAACGGTTATGTTGCACGAAAACTCAGAACAAGTGTTGTTTTCTTTCAGATGGAAGCTTTTAATTTGTAATCAGGGTGCAAATTGTTACCAATAGGATCTATGTAAGCCACAACACAAAGTGTTTGTGTTTTTATAGTTTTAACAAAAGGTTAAACCAAGTTTATTCAGAGGCTTTTACTGAAAAACCAACTTCGCTGCACCCAAGTGAGCTTTTATTCTTTCTTAAACTTGGTTATTTATACCAAGCATTTTGACTCAAAGTGACCCAAATCCTACTCTTATTCCTGAAAATAATGCATTTGATTGATCCAAAAGAAAACTAGAGTACTATTACTTTACTACTATTTAGTACAGCAGAAAAAAGTAGTACATTTCTGACATAAAAGTTTTGCCAAAATCTTTTGAGTAATCTCAGAAATTTTCTTTAAAAAAAAAAAAAAGAAAATGTAATTTTTAAATATCAAAGATTTTCAGAATTTCAAATGTTTAAATGGCATTTCTACAAAATTTGGGAGTTATTGGTGGAAAGTTACTTCTTTATTTCTGTCACCAATGTTCCCAATAAATGGTTGTAAAAATATTTTTCAAGGTTTGAATCTGCAATAAATATCAGGCCACGTTATTTGCTTCATTTTGGGTTGTTTCTGGGGTTTTTTTGGCCCAGTACTACTTTTGAGTCTACAGTTTTGGCCCATGTTGCAAAAGGTTTGGACACCCCTGCCTTGCAGTAACTATAATGTGTTAATCAATGTCAATATTTGATTTTATTCAGAAGAGGTTGCCATATCTACTGCTGCACCCAGCGCTGAGGCTGCTGCTCCACCCGAAGCTGCAGCTGCAGCTTCACCGGAAGCTCCGGCTGCAGCTCCTTCTCCAGAAAGCTCGGATGAAAAACCAAAAGCGGATGACGCCAAGCAGAGTTCCTCTGCACCCGCGGACCCTCCTGCTGAAGAGAAAACCGATGATGAAGGTGCCGTCTCCAACAAGACTTCGGTGGAGTCACTGAAGGAGACGAATGAGAACAACAGCAACAACTCCAGCCAGAGGAGAGGTTGGTGTTGGTTAATCTCATTAACCATAAAATTGCGCAAATTTTAATCATGATAATAAATGTGTTTAATAGAAACACATCAAATTAGAAAAATCTCATGTTTTGGATGACGTTTTTGCATTAGGATGAAATTCAAAATTGGTTTATATGTTACAACAGCAACATGTTTATTTATGCGCACTATCCTCCCACATTCTCACGCATCCGCAAACACAATAATCACTCTGCAAACTTATCCCACTGGTTCACAGACTGGCAGAGGAGCAACACAATCTGGGAAGTCGGTGCGGACTGCCCGGTGTGAGGCTCGCCGTCCACCTTGGGTTCCTGCTGTCCCTCAGAGACGAGGTAAAGCAGCAGCTGTTGCATGTTGAACTTCAGCCGCTCTGCCTATTAAGGTGCTCATAAAATGGCGGCACCCCCTTCTCCCACATTATAGGCTACAAGTCAACACACCACATTCAGTCGGCTGGAGTTACAGCTTCCTGTCCTGATTTAATCTGTTATAAATAGAAAACTCATAACCATTAGCTCTATAATTATGAAGTGTGCTTTTCCCTAAATTGTATATAGCCTGTCAGCCGGTGGTTAAAAATACACACGGGAAAAACTACTCCAAAATAAGACAGGATAAAAACATATAACATTTTTTTTCTTATTTTTCACTTTTCTTTTTAAAGTTTTTTTTTCCAAGTCAGCAGATGTTGGGTTGTGCATCATTTCATATTCAACTGCATGCAAAAGGTCTGAGACAATTTAATTATCAAAAATAGTTAGTTTCTTTGAAATTTAGTTGATGTTTTTGCCACATAGTTGATACATTTTTATTGATTAGATTTTGTCAAAATGATTGAGGTGAGACAAAACAAGCACACACTCCTTCCCTTCCCTTTTGAATCACCTAAGATGGGTCTGTATATTTGCATATTTTTGCTTTGATTTATTTTGATGGGCAAATTAAAATTGAAATGGGGTTTGTAAACCCAATACAATAATAACAACTAAAAAATATGCTTATAACTAAATTTTTCTTGTTCTGGAAATATTAAACTGTTGACTTTAATCTTTCATTCCTTTAACTGGCTGCTACGGATGGACGTGTGTAGCGCGAGTAGAAACGTGGCCCTTATCAATCTAATCATCAAATGCTCCAGGATGGAAGGTCCACACCTGCACCTGTTTCCTCGTCCTTCTGCTCATCAACACTTCGGGCTGCAGCAGCCCGAGGCGAAGGAATTCACGCTGCTCCTCACAACTGATGATAAGCTCACGCCTGAGAGGACAGGCTCAGTTCGGCTCTTTTCTCACAAAAGAAATACATGCTTTTCACCATAATATCATCACTGCAGTCAAGTCTGGTCTAGTGAGGCAGTAAATGGTTATTTATGTGATCTCCAACATCTAAACCTGTGATACTTTAAGACAAAATGTGGAAAATTGTAACACAAGTTCTACTATCATTAATTCTATCAATAAAAACTGTTTATGCCTGGTGAAGCAGTTCCCAGACTAATGTTGTGTCTTAGATTATTGCTTAAATCCTCTGATTATCTTAGATCCCGTTAGATTACTATAAGCTTAAAAGTCTCTATAATTGTATAATTCATATTTAGAGATGTTAAACCTTTAAAAAAACTACAAAGGGTGACAATATCAAACAAAAAATGGTTTAAGACATAACTTTAGATGCTTTTGATCTGATGTTTACATAATTTTAATACTTATGTCCTCCGCTTGTTCACTTCCTCAAACTCTCAATGCGCATTGCATCATATGTTGCCATGGTTGGTGAAAAGCACTGAAAATCAAACTTTGCAGTGTTATAAATGGCAAGAAATTATCGATTTAAGAAAATACAGATGTACCCCAAGACTCAAGTCTTATCCAAGTATGAAAATAAAACCAGTCTAACCTGAAAATGAAAACATGAACCCTCATCCCCACCTGGTTTGCAACAAGACGAGTTAAAAGGGTGTAGCTGGAGATAATGGACATGAGTTGGCAGCTCATAAACTCCAGCTGCATAATTAGACCTGTTCTTTACTCTGCTTTTTTCCAGTTAGAGTGCAGCTTTCATGTTTGATGGTTAATGTTGTAGGAAACAGCCTCTGTAATCTGAGATGAGTATTTCACAGCAAAATGAAGCTGGAGGTGAGAAACTGACAAAGTAAAGTCATTTGTTTTATTGGAGAAGTCATTACTGGAAGGAAATGGTTAACGCTGGTCATGGTGGTAAGAGCAGAAAAATAATGTCGGGGCATTTGAAGGATAATGTGAGCATAACAGTTCATGGGTAGGGCTAGGAAAATTCTCTGTATGTCACTAATGACAGTGACGAGAAACTTCCTGCTCACGGGGTTTGATGTGGTTTAAACTGGGAAGCTCTACAGAGGGGAGGGATTGTTGGGAATCACAGACCGACACTTCCTCTTCGCTGCAAGGTAAAAAACAGCTGGTAGAACTGACTCCACCCCTTTTCCCCTAAATTTGCACCTTAGACCAACAACTGGAAGATTTTAGTTTGAAGAAACCAACCTGCACATCAAGATGACATTAATGAATTATGTAAAATTATGACAACCTCACCAAACACCCAATTTGTAAACAAGAAAGTAAACAATAAAAACTGCATCTACTTGAGAAAAATGCTTACTATTTTGTAATTTCAGTTGGTGTTTTGATAAAGTTTGGGAAATCTTATCTGTTCAAAACCCAAACCAATGATTTCACTTGTGTTAAACAATATATTTCCATTTTTATTTGGATCTTTATTCCATATGTGTTTGTTTGAGGTTGTGTTGCTACATCAGAATCGTAAACCTGGGTAGCTTCGTATTAGAATGGCGAAAGCATGTTATTGTTACCACAAGGCCATATGTTAGTGGGGGAACACATGCAATTATCTGTGAACGCAGCTTTACAAACAATATGAAAACTTATGTTCCTTAAGAAGCTCTGTAAGCAGTCACACTGGGATTAAGCTGCTTGATGCTGATAGGATGAGCTGCAAATAAGAGATTTTGTTGAGAAGCTGTATTTCTGTAATTCTGTGATCACCTGACCTAAAATATCAAACATTATCTTGAATTTCTAGAAATAATCTAAACTTGGTCTGATCTTCTCTCAAAAAGACAAACAGTGAGTGAACAGTAATATATTGTACACTGCAAAACCAAGGAGCACCTCAAGGATGTGTACTCAGTCCTTTAGTTATTATTCTTGTGACACTATATTAGCCAGAAAAACACTTTTCTCTCAACACTACAGTTGAGTTGGGAAGGAACATTTTGAAATTGGGAATGCATAACATCTTGCTATTTAATATTAATATAACTTTTTTGATTACTCAAAAAGGGTAAATATAAAAAGGCACAAAAGAGTCATCCAACTACAAAGTAAATACAGAACCCACATCAATCTGAGGTGGGTTTCTCAGCTTCCTCAGACTGAATTAAAGCTTCAATATTTATGCTAAAGCTTCCTCACTTCTGTGACCTGCAGAGGTTCGCGGTTGGGCCTTTCCAAAGGTCACAGGTGAGACGGTATTAATGAAAGGGTTCACCATGACGATGGAGAAATACTGTTATTTTAATGTCAGTCATCTGACTTACAGTTACAGAGGCTGTTGGGACGTATTGTCCAAATACGGATATCTTGACAAAAGAGAGGAAATTAAAAATATAACTGTTGAAGAAATGAAAGTATCATAGAATTATTTAAAATCAGGGATAAGTATTTGTATTTAAGCTGAATGGCTGTCCTAAAACTGGGAAGTAAAAAGTGAGTTGCCTATTAATAGCTCAAACCCACTTTTCATTTTGCCAGGGAGCTACTTTTTATTTTAACAGGTGTGAATTACACCAGAACTATTTAATATAGTGACAATATCTAGATTCTTACTTCTTCAAGTGGACTGTAACATTTTTATAGCCAGTCCTAATTTAGTAGAGTACGTTCCACGTCTTTACACCAAGCCGGCCGGCTCTTAATGAGGGAGGGAGGGGCTGACATAGTGACAACAGTTTGCAAGAAACACAGAAATAACTTTATGTGGGTTGGTTGTTAACAACCCCACTGTGTAATTTCAACTCTGCCTTGCCTAGATACTAAACCTTTACTTGGGTTTCAGACCAAGAATTTGGACTACAAAGGGTTAGATTTTTGTCCCAATTCATAGACAAAAAAGATCCAAGAAATGTTTACAAATGTTGGTCTAATAAGCTTTTTAGTTGCTTTACAATTTACATAAACACATCAAAGATTTTTTAAAAACATTTAAGTAAAGCCAACAGCAATTTATTCTTTATATTTCTGAACAAGAGCCAGAGTAATCTTTCTAGGCTTAAACAGTTTACTTAACTCACCTCTGCATGCTGGATGCTTAATGATGACCTATATGCAAAATTGGAAATACATTTTTGTATTTCCATTTGAGTCTATAAACAGCCCAAGCATTTAAGAAAAACCACTCCGCTGATTTCGGTGTCAAAAACCTTCAGAACGCAGCGTAACAAATCATGGGGTGATGAGAGAATTTCTTCCCTCAGAGCTTGAACATCTAAAATGGGGTTGAGGCGGTTCTAAAGACAGACTGGACACAATTTTGCAAAGCAAAACAGAAAGTTTTGCATCTTAAGAAAACCACCTCAATGTGGAGTGTGAGGAAGATCAGATGTTCTTCCCTGGTTGTCCTCTGGATGGTTTAAAGGTCCTGAGCCTTTAGGAGTTTGCAGCCCGGAGTCTTGCTGATGGATGGACGTTCATCCACCTGCTGCTGCAGCAGCTCCACATTCCTCAGGCAGAGTAGAACAGACAGATTCACACAGCGGCTTTGTTAGATCTCCGTCTCTCATTATCATGATTAAAGTGAGCTTAGGTGAAGTCAAGAATGGAGCTGAAAAAGCACATTAATAATGTTTACAAGTTAGTTTTCTTTAAAGTGCAAAGAGTTAAGATTTAGATGCATTTGATATTTAATTGCTTCTGAAAAACTTTTTAGAAATTCCAACTATAACTTTTTTTTGATTATCTTTTTCTAACTGCTTTAATAAACTCAAGTAAAAAGTTTAAGTTTTAGAGTGTGAGAATATTCTGCTGCAGGTAAATTTGAAAGTTGCGCATTTCCTTCCACAGGTCTTTCAGCAACCTGCTTTCTCTGATTGCAGGTCCATTATAGACAGAAAAATTTAGTAAATTTCTACCAAAATATAAAAAAAATATTAGTCTAATCTTAGAAATTGTCTTGAAAAAACAAATACATTTCTGAGCTCCAAAGTCATTCAAAAGCAAATCTCTAAACTCAATTTGTAACTTATTGATACTGACAGACTTAAAACCGGAGACAAGGAGCAAAAATACCTCAATAAACCAAATGTTATGAAAGTTAAAGACATTAGTGAAAGTTGTTGAATATAATCATTTTGAAGTTATGATTGTGCAAAAACCACCAAGTAATTTTGGCTAATTTAGCCAAATAATTCATATTAATGTCACCTAAACTTCAGGAGCTAGAGCGTTTTTCAGCTGGGATCATATCAGTTATCCTCTTCCTCTGACAGATGTTTCACCTTTGAGGTGAAAGGTCATGCCTGAGGCTTTCTTATACTTAGTCAAACCAGAAGTTAAAGCAGTAAAAAGCAAGTCACCGGAGGATATGTGGCTGTGGCAGAAGATGCTTTGTTTTCATTGTTCTGTCCTTTTGCTCTTCCTCTTTCAGGATGCAGAAGAAGCCGGATCGACTGCAGAGGATTAACTCACTTCAGCTCATTCTCTGGGTTTAAAGCTTGATCTTTTGTTGCAAAGTGTATTTTTGTGCAAAAGTGTGAAATACTGTGAATCAGTTTTATATGGCCTCTGCTCCAACTCAGTGTCTGATGTACAATATAAAGTAAACTGTCTATGTGATGACCTTGTAATAATGTTTTCCCCTAAAAGCACAAAGAATGCATGATCTGCAAAAACACAAGATCTCACCTTGTACTTTTGTCTCGTTTCTATTGCAGATAACTTAGTAAACTTCAAATAAGACAAAAGCAACTTACATTTACTTTTTAGCAACATGTAAGTGTTGCTTTAAGTCAATAATTCTTGAACATTTATAAAAAGTGTTGGTCCCACTGGCAAAGTATTTTACTTATAACAGGAAAAATGTCTTGTTACATGGAACTAGTACTTTTTAAAATCAATATTAAGGAATTGTTGACTTAAAGCAAGCTGCAACATCTTGCTAAAAACTTCAGATTCACCCAGTTGAAGTTGGAAAAATCTGTACAGTCCTTCACTTAATCAAGTTCTTAGATCATTTCATGATTTACTCGGTCTTACTTTTAACTCTATAGTGATTTTAAAAGATTTACATCTTTAAAAAGTTCTTATTTATGAACTATTTTCCAGGATTCTATTAAGAGCTTATTTAATAGTGTTTATGAGATACACTTATAGATTTGAGATGTGTGCCAAAACCATTTAGGGTCTATTTATAAAAGTTATGAGAAAATTTAAAAACTGTTTGCAATTTTCAGATTCTTTTTTAAAAAGTTGTGATTGGAGTTTATTGTAACTAATAAATGTTTGTTAAATTTGCCCATGTTGTTATTCACTTTTTTTTTAAATGCTACATGATAAAGTGGAAAAGCCACAATTTGCCATAAGCCAGGAGGAGGAAGACAGAAACATCTCACATCACCTGTAACATCAATGCTGAGGCAGATGTTTTGATGGTAAGATGGGAAAATAAAACCAAACATACAGCGAGAGCTACGAAGATTTAGATCAAAATATGATTATGGATTGAAATGACAAATACGATGGATTGAGATTGAGAAATTTTGTAAAGGAGAATGGGTAAAGCTCTTGATTTACTGGTCAATCAACATTCCAACCTTCATCTATGGTCATGAGCTTTGGGTCATGACCTTTAGAACGAGGTCATGGATACAAATAAGTTTTCTCATTTGGGTATTTGTTTTACTTCTAAATGTACAAAGCAGGTAGAATTGATCAGATTCTACCATTTCCAGTCCAATGAAACGCCGGGCCTGGTAAATGGCTCCGAGCTGTAATAACTCTGCTCTGGATCCAAAGAGCAGAGTAGCTTGATCATGTCCACTGTTTTATTTATGCTACATGTGTATAGGCATGGACACTACTTCACAATTTATCACACCATAAAGCTCAGTTCACATGCATTTCCTGTTTAATTTCACGAGCTGTATAAACAGTGATGACTTCCCCGGTTTTTGGGAATGGTCCAGCTGCTATATAAAGCCTGTTTCCACGGACTTTATAAAACCAAGCGATGGCATATATCAGTGTGTCCACAGAAGGCTTTAATCCACCGTTGAGCAGGTGAAACGCTGCACTGAGCCTGCGGTGCAGCGGTGACGGCAGGAGCGCGCTTAGACCTGACCGCAGTCATGAATGCGCTGCAACAAACCCCTCAGTGCAGCAGAACACAAACCTCTTCTTCCTCGAAACTGGATCCAGAGGTCTCGGTATCCTCTATATTTATGCAGAGTATATTTACATCGGCCTGGATGATTTGAATGCTAGAAAGTGGCGCAAAGAGAATGTCAGGGGGAATCTTATTTGGCTATTCTGAGGCTATTCACCCATGATGAACTTCACCCAAGAAGTTCATCATGGGTGAGCCTCCTGCTCTGACGTCAAAACGAGTTTTTATAGCATCTGTTTGAGCTTCTTATTTATCCATCTTTGCAACCTTCAATCAAAACCTGTTGGCTCTTGATGGATAAACATCTCATTATAACTGCTTAAGCTGTGCTGTTGGCAGCAATGCTGTATTTTAGTCCTGGGTTCGTTCTGCATGGAGTTTTCATGTTTTCACCACGTTCTCTGACTTTATCATTGCAGTTATCTCATAAAACTGTCCATAGGCATGCGTGTGCGAGTTTGGAAGAGGATCAGGGCTCATTTAAAAAAAAAAAAAAGGATATTGATAATCTCAGAAGGCAGACTTTGATTTCAGGAGTCTGACTTTAATCTCAGAATCGGAATTGTTGAAATTGTTTATGCACCATCAATAATTGCCATTTGTGAGCTCAAAAAGTTGAGAATTTTCAACTTTTGAAACACTGAAAATTTCTGAGTTTCGACGTCACGATCTGTTTTTTCTAATAAAAAAAAAGTATGTGTAATTTATCTAAAGATTTCTGAGTTTATTTCTTACAGACTTTCAACTTTTCAAGCTCTTAAAATTTCAAGTTTTATCAAGAAAACATCAGAGATTATTATCAAACGTCCTGAGATTTTTCTATCGACTTCTCTTTTTTTATTTTTGGAGCTCAGACATGTCCCTGTTTTTCAAGACCTTTTCTGAGATCAACCTCACAGTTTGTGAGTTTTTTGGCAGAAATTTACTTCTTTTTTGTATCTGGGAAGGAACTAACATACTGTTGTAATTCTGCCTATTTGCAGTTCTGTGTTCATAGAATTTTCTGTGGAATATATTTCCAAAAAACATTTGCATATTTACAGAAGTTTTTTGTAAATTAAATCTAAAATTTTCAAAAGAAGACGCAGCTTGGGAACTTAACACTCTAGTGACTGCTGCTTGTAAAGTAACTCATACAGGAGTGCCATTCATTTTGATTGTTGTTCATTGGCTTCAAAAACAGAGATAAGGAAGACAACAGCTTCTGGAGTGGTGTTAAGACAGCTTCTACTGCATGGTATATTTGGTGTTTGAACCATCAAAATATCCAGATAAAAGCATTTTTAGAGCAGTTCTGAAGTATATTCCCTGATTTTAGGACGAATACCAGGGTTTATATTAGCTTAGCTAATTTACCAATCACAGCTCCCCACAGGCTCAAGCCAACAGAGGAAACTATAGTCTGGATTGAAAGGACAGCAGACTGTGTCTTCTGTCTTTGTGGCTGCTCAGGATGAAGGGACAGGATCTACTCAGACTTTGTGTTTCATCCATCATCGGATCATTAGCGACTGCTGTCATCAAGAGCTTTCCCCAGGATGAGGAGTTGATCCTGGGCGTCTGAGCCTGGCTTCCAACCAGCATCTCTGTCTGTTTACCTTGGACTCCCATTAAATGCATGTCATGTCTTTCAAGTCTGAATTAAAAGGAAAACTAATGGCTGCATTAACGTTGCACTTTAGCCCAACAACAGGCGCAGTTAGCAGCTAGCCTACATAAACGATTGTACTTTGTTTCATCACTCAGTTTCAGATTAATAAGTTGCCAGCTGAGTCCACAGGTCCTTGTTTTCTGCTTCTTCTTTTCAAAGGAAAAAATATAGGATAAACTCTGCAGAGCATTGGTTCGTTTCTGTCGTTACACCATCTGGTTTGTGTCCCACGTGTATTTTTGGACAAGTAAGGAGGCCAGGATTTATTTAGAGGATGCAATGAAAAGTGTGATACAGAATGCCTGAATGCAAACAGCATCTCTGCTATTTGGCCCACACATCAAGGAAGGTTGCCCTAAAAGCATCTCTATCCTCAATCAATTAAGGGTTCATTCCTCATTCACAATCTGAATTATTGAGACGTTTTGAGGAGTACTTTTAAATTAAAATTGTGCATTGACAAGAGTTCCAGCCAGCAAATACATGAGAATATGACACACTTTTTAAAATTATTTGTAGGTTTGGCCAATTATATAAAACATATATTAAGTGTTCTGTATGATGAAGAAACTGTAAATGCTGGAGATTAAAGCATTAAAATTAGGATCAACCGGGAGGACAATCTGTTAAAGGTTCTTCTGTATTTTTATCTTATCATAATCTTGTGCCAAGAGTTCAGATCCTCATGTTCTCACTGGAATTATGGCTTCTTTTCAATTATTTATGTAACTTCAGATATTTTTTGATCCTTTGTCTATCATAGAAATGAAGGTTATTTCTAGATTTACAGTATCTGTACCACATAAATTATTTTCAAGGCAGAATACATATTTAAAAAAGTATTTGGCCCCATAAGAAATTTCAGACTTGATTTTTTTTTCTAAGTCATACACATTTTTTTCTGTTGTTGTTTTTATGTTCCTATTTTAATTAATCAAGTTTAAATGTATCAGGTCATTAGAATGCATTGCAGCCTGGTGCATTAAATGTCCTGTATGTTCAATTTTAACATTAAATCTACATGTAGACGTCATTTAGAGATAAGTAAGCAGTAAATCTATTTGTAGTCCTGATTTGGAGTAACATATTTTATCTAGGATTAGATGAAATAAAACTGCCTCATTTTTGATAAAAAAATAATAATAATAATAATTAGGATTACAAAGAGAGCTACAGGCTGACTGCTAGTTATGATTGCTAAGTCGTAATTATCAGATTTAAGTTTGTTTTTCAATCAAAGTGGCATAAATGGGCTTCAGATTTTTCTAATTTTCTAAATATGCGTTCACACCTCTTGTGATCATCATGATACATAAAACCTGATTAATTATTAGCAAATGTTTATCAACAAATCATGTTTTCCACCTAACAAAACACATTACATGCAAGTACATTTTTGTGTTTACTTAAGTTTGCAAAATAAAGCCTAAAAAAAAGAATCATTTCCAATGCATAGGCAGTAGTTTGATGAGATTATGAAACATAGTAAACATTTGTCGAGTATACATTTTTTCTAAATTTCAAAATATATTTTGATTGTTGATTTCACACACAATCGACAATCTTACTGTACAGATGCCAATAAAGTTGGTTTACTTGTTTCTTTTATTCTCCCTTTGCGATTTTAATGAAGGAAGAGAAGGGGGGTCAATGTTGGTTGGAGCAGCTCTTTTTCAGACTTGTCCAATGGTCTTTCTTAAATTAGCCGTGGGGGCTGGAGGCTCCCACCCTGTGCTGACAGAAGGAGGAGTCTGTGCCTGTCACTGTCTACTGTTTCATTCTTACCTGCTCAGCCCTGCAGCCTTCACCACACTCCTGTCTCTGTGTGGCCACACAGACACACAGGGACTGATTCAAAGGCACAAACCAGCAGGAAGACGTCTCCTTTTTCATGATTTTTTATTATTATTTCATCCAGAGGCGGAATCTGTGATATAGATAATCTCCAGGACAACTAGCAGAGGACATGGCTGGTTGTCTGCAAAGTTCTCAACTTTGCAAAAAGTGGGCATTTCTTAGATGCCTGCTCTTGACTCTGTGTCTCAGTTCATGTCTTATTTCAGTATTTTCTGAGCCCTTTGATCCCAGTCACCTCTATTACCACAAGTCTGGACCTAATGAAGACGACGTCATCATCGCTAATAATGGGATCAGGGTGCCTTTCGGGAGATCAGTGTTTTTGGACCCTGTGAAAGACCTGATTACAGAAGTGCAGCCCGGCGACCGCTGCCACATAACAGTTTTGGACAATGACCCGCTGACCCAGAAACCTGGGATGCTGACCCCGAAAAGGTTTCCCTGTTCATTTGGAGCAAACGAAGTGAAATACACTCACTTTGGATCTCGGAGCCCCAGCAGAGACCGTGTAAAGATGCAGCTTCGCTATGATTCCCACACAGACACGGTTATCGTCCCATTCATGTTAGAAGTGGAGGTGGTTTTCCAGCAGCTCGAGATCCTCCTCAGGAATATGCCTCTCAATGTGGAGAAACTCAATGGAGACAGCACCCCGATTGACAAAAAGGCTCTGGAGTTTTCCTTTGAGGAAGGGGTCACGCAGTGTAAGATCACCACGCTGGTTGGCGCCGGAGGCCTCCCCAGGTATGGTACGCTTTTGAATAGCCCCCCCAATGGCCAACTGGTTGATTGTGATGAGTTTGTAAATCTGGGTATTCACTACAAACACACTGCTAAAACCAAATCACCGAACAGAGACTATATTCCAATGATGGTAGAGCTGCAGGATATTGAGGGCAACACAATAATGCAGGAGCACTTCCAAACAATGGTTAGAATCAGAGAAGGTGCAGAAAACACTGTTCCTAAACCCAGCTTTGTAGCAATGATGATGATGGAGGTTGACCAGTTTGTGATGACGGCTATTACAAATGACATGCTGGCAGCTGAAGATGTTGAATCTGACCCGGACAATTTAATTTTCAATATTACTTCCCCTCTGAGCCCTCAGCAGGGTTACATAATCAGCACAGATGATCAGAATCTCCCCATCACTTCCTTCAACCAGAGGGACATCAGAAATTTGAAAATAGCATACAAACCTCCCTCAGAGGACTCAGATCAAGAGAGGATTTTCCAATTAGAGTTTGAAATTATAGATACTGATGGCGCAGTGTCTGACCCATTTGCTTTTATGATAGTGGTGAAACCTATGAACACCTTAGCTCCGGTTGCAACCAAAAATACAGGTCAGCTGCTGTTTGAAGGCCAATCCCGAGCTCTTTCCAGCTCCCAGAATTTGGAAATCAGTGATGAGGATAACCTGCAAGATGTAAGGATTACCGTTGCTGATGGTCTGAAACATGGAGACCTGACTGTGCTTGGCATGCGCAGGAAATTTTTTACGCCGTCTGATCTGGACGCTGGTATTGTTGTGTACCAGCATGACGGCAGCGACACCTACAGCGATAACATTATTTTAAGAATGACAGATGGAAGGAATGAAGTGGAATTTTTGTTTCCCATCACTATCGTTCCTACTGATGACGAGCCCCCAATAATCAATGCCAACACCGGTCTGGTGCTGTTTAAGAAAGAAATGATGCAGATCTCTCCCTTCATCCTGAGTGCCACAGACATTGACTCAGAAGACTCATTTATAAGGTTCATTCTCAAAGCACCATACTCCACCGTGGGGGAGCTCTTACTCAGGCAAGTCGAGCCACCCGCTGACCCCTCTCAGTGGAAGTTCAGTGAGACAGATGAGATGTTTGAGCAGGTGGTAACCGAATGGTCTCAGAAGGATATTCTCAATGGAAAGCTGTTCTATCGACATGTCGGACCTCACAGCACCACCACAGTGACAGATTTGTTTGTGTTCCGTGTCCAGGATGACAACGACCCCCCAAATCAGTCAGGTGAGCACACGTTCACCATTAAAATCCTCCCTGTCGATGACCTTCCCCCAGTGCTGTTCCCAGGCACCACGCTTCATATGACTGTCCAGGAATATGAGCTCACTTTCTTCAGGAAGAAATTCTTGTGTTATACTGATCTAGATTCAGACGACAGAGACCTGAAGTACACAATCACTAAAGTACCAACCGATACCGATGAGAACAATCTAGCCCCCTTGGGTAAGATTGTTCTGACTGACAGCCCTGACACTGTAATTACAGAGTTTACACAAGCCCAGATTAATCACCACAAAGTAGCTTACAAGCCTCCAGACCAGGAACTGGGCATAACTCCAAAAGTCGCTCAGTTCACATTCATCGTGGAGGACACAGCTGGTAACTCAGCAGATGGCTTATTCACAATTTTCCTCCAGCCAGTTGACAACAAACCCCCAGAAATTATCAACACGGGATTTACTGTCAAGGAAACAAGTACTTTTATCATTAGCAGCAAGGAGTTGTATGCCACTGACACAGATACAGATGATGAAAATATCATCTTCACTTTGACCCAAGCTCCTAAATATGGACAGCTGCAATATTTAGGCATTCATATGTCAAATGGTGAAACGTTCATTCTCGAAGATATTGCCAACGGCCTCTTGACTTACCTCCATGGTGGAGAGGAATCTCTCAGTGATGTAATCAAACTTTCTGTGAGTGATGGTTTCCATGAGGTCCCCATTACTTTGAGGGTAACTATAGAGCCAGTTGACGACGAGACTCCGACTGTCATGCTCCCAGCTGGCGTGTTGGGGGCCGCCATCGATGTGTTGGAGAACGGAGCAACGGAAATCACAAGTAATGTCATTCAAGGACATGATAAAGACACGGATGACCTCATGCTGGCTTTCATTGTTGAGGAACCGCCAAGGCTGGGTGAAATTCTAGTTAACGGAGCTCCAGCTGAGAGGTTCACCCAGGAGGACATCATCAATGGAGTGGTGGTGTATGTTCACACTTCTGGTGAAATTGGTCCAGTCAAAGTGCATGATTCCTTTAACCTAACTCTTTCTGATATGTCTGATCAGTGGGTTGTAGGTGGCAACAAAGTCCAGGGTGTGACTGTTCATGTGACCATCCTTCCTGTTGATAGCATTCCACCTGTTGTCAGTGTTGGAGGACAATTTGTTGTGGTGGAAGGAGAGAAGAATGTCATTACCATAAGTCACATTCAAGCTGAGGATGTTGACACCAACAATGATGACATCCTATGCACCATTATTGTCCAACCAACATCTGGTTATGTAGAAAACATCTCCCCAGCTACGGGATCTGAGAAATCAAGAGCTGGTACTGCCATCACTGCCTTTACCATTAAGGATATTTCACTTGGTCACATCTACTACGTCCAAAGCATCCACAAAGGAGTCGAACCGGTGGAGGATCAGTTTACATTCCGCTGCTCCGATGGCATCAACTTCTCTGAACGCCACTTCCTCAACATTGTCATCATTCCGGCCAATGACGAGAAACCAGAGATCTTCACACGTGAGTTTGTGGTAATGGAAGGCATGAACTTTGTGATTGACACTCCGGTTCTGAACGCAGCTGATGCTGACATCCCCGAGGACGAGCTGTTTTTTGAGATCACCAAAAACCCCAAGCATGGGGCGATAATCCAACAGCTCAGCACAGGCACTGTCCCTGTAGAAAGGTTCAGCTTAGAACAGATCAAAGAAGCAGCCAACATTGTCTATGAACACGATGACTCTGAGACCAAAGAGGACAGCTTTGACATCAGGCTTTCCGACGGAAAACATGCAGTAGAGAAAACAGTTCTCATCATTGTTATCCCTGTTGATGACGAGACTCCAAGAATGGCTATAAATGACGGCCTTGATGTTGAGATTGGGGAGACAAAGGTAATCAGTAACAGGGCTTTAAAAGCAACAGACCTTGACTCTGAAGATAGAGAACTAACATATGTTCTGCGATATGGTCCTGGGCAAGGCTACCTTCAGCGTATAAACAAATTTGGAAATGTTTTGGGAAACATAACCCTGGGGATGAACTTCACACAGGATGAAATAGACAAGCAACGCATTCTGTATGTACACACAGGCCAGGAAGGCATCCGAGACCTGCTGAAATTTGACGTCACAGATGGCATCAATCCTCTTATTGATCGCTACTTTTACATCAACATTGGCAGCATTGACATGGTTTTCCCAGATGTAATCAACAAAGGAGTGACACTCAAAGAAGGGGGAAAAGTAACACTCACCACTGACCTCCTTAGCACATCTGACATCAACAGTCCTGATGAGTATCTCAGCTTTAGCATCACAAGAGCACCGAGCCGGGGGCATTTAGAGTGCACCGACCTCCCAGGCGTTCCCATTTCTACCTTCACCCAACTGCAGCTGGCTGGGAACAAGATCTACTACATCCACACCTCAGACGACGAGGTCAAAATGGATAGCTTTGAGTTTGAGGTCACAGATGGTTACAATCCCGTCTTCCGAACCTTCAGAGTGTCCATCACTGATGTAGATAACAAAAAACCTGTCGTCACTATGCACAAGCTGGTTGTGGAGGAGGGAGAAACCAAACTCATTACACCATTTGAGCTGACGGCTGAGGATCGGGACACGCCTGACAACCTGCTTCGCTTCACAGTCACGCAGATACCCGTGCACGGCCAGCTGCTCTTCAACAACAGCCGGCCAATTACATCCTTCACCAAGCAGGACCTGAATGAGAACCTTATCAGCTACAAACATGATGGCACAGAGACCAACGAGGACAGCTTTTCTTTCATAGTCACGGACGGCACTCACACAGACTTTTACGTTTTTCCTGATACGGTGTACGCGACTCGCAAGCCTCAGATGATGACCATCCACATCAACACGGTGGACAATGGTGTGCCCCAGATTGTGGTCAACAAAGCTGCTGCTTCATTGAGAGTTCTCCAAACGGGATACCTGGGCTTCGTTTTTACCAGCAAAGTCCTTAGATCAGAGGACAGAGACAGCCCCCAGAAAGTCCTGAAGTACAGCGTGTCTGAAGAGCCGCTGCATGGCTTCATCATGAACGTGGAGCTGGGCAATCATAGCATCAGCACCTTCACACAAGGTAAGCAAGCAGCACACTGAAATTATTTCACACTCTGATGTTCAATTACATCAGGGTCTGCATGTTTCCTGCTCATGATAGATGTTTCCCTGGTTCAACACATCCAAGTAAAACAAAAGAGGAAATGTTGCATTTAGTCTCCATAATTAACTTTTATTATTAACCATTGTGTCACTTAAATAGTACATTCTTTAAAAACACACTTCTGAATTATCAAATACATCTGAAATCAACATAAAACACCATCAAAAGTTTTATCGTATTTATTACCTTTATTTATTAGTGGCTTAAAATTAGAAGTTCACATACAGAATGATTAAACAGTGAGATAATGTGATGTGATACAGATACACGTTTCTCAGTTTTCATTACCAAATCAGAAACTAAGTTTGCAAAAGAAATGTTGTCATTTCATCTGTATTTTTGTTCCTGTCTGTTCATCATAACAACAGCTGAAATCAACGACATGAAGATCTGTTATGTGCTGTTGGATGGTAGCAACGCCACAAGTGATATCTTCTATTTCACAGTCGAGGACAATGGTAAGAATCATAAATCTTTTCACCTAAGAGCTGCTAAAAATATACAAGTTCTGCTCTCTGTCAGTCACAACTGTTTGCATCACAAAGACTCAGAGCAGCTGGCCATGACCGGGACACGGTGCCGCCTCTGTTAGCAGCAGTGGAAAGGGTTGCAGGTTCAAAGGATAAGGTCAGAGGAGACCTACAGCTAGCTCTTATTGTGGGTCTGTAAAAGTGAAGGACTCCCATTTGCTTCCATGTCCATGAACAAAAAGCTTGTTTCCTCAGGGAACTTCTCAAAACTTTTAAACGTCACGTTTAAAATGCCTGCAAAACATTGACACCCAGAGGTCAGCAGTTCATTTGAAGAATGAGAGCTTTTTTTGGTTGAAAACAACAATAAAAATAAATGGTATCAAAAACTAATAAATAAATCTCTAAGACAGGTGCAACAATTGAAGATGATTTCTTCCTAACTTTTTACACTACAAGATCCTCATGAAAGCAGCAGTGCATTTCTGTAAGAAGATATACATTTTAAAAATCTATTTTTCATCACATTGTGAATTGGTTGGTACTTATGGAAAGTGTTCAATGTTGGTGAAACATTAAGCATGACTGTTGAATACAAATCAATATAGATTTTGGATCTTTATGCAGCAGAGTTGCTATTTTACTGTCTGCATAAAATAATGCTACCTATAAATCCAAATAGCATGTCCAAAATTGGGGACAAATTGTTTACAGAAAACTGACCAGGAGCTATTCAAAGCATTTTATTTGCTACTTTATGCTTATGTTCACCATGCATATGATTGCATTTTTTCTTCACAGTTAAGTATTTTTGATAAAATCTGTAAGTAATTCCTCTCAAAAATACTTGAATCGTTGCAATTTAACATGATTGTGAGAAGTTCTTCCTTTTAAACCATTTGTGTTGGTTATGATTCTTACAGTGGACCAATTAAACAACAACAAAAATATTTTAGTGACAGGTTACTCAAAAACTAAAAATCCAACCATAAAACAAGTATTTCACTGAGTAGAACTCATGAACAAACAATGACACCAAAACATCCTGTGGGGATTAAGGTGGAAGATTACTCCTGGGAGGTGTCAAAAAGTCTCTGCTGGTGGATGTGGCTGCATCCTGGGCATGCAGCAACACGCTGCTGCAGTGCATGCTAATGGTCAGACTATCTCCTGATGAATCTAAGCAGGTGAGCTGTTTGTGTTTGAGGGTAAAACTAGAGGTCAGAAGAGATTTGCACCTGAGATAATCCACCCAGTTTGGACTTTAGGCAACAAACTTTTCATCCAACATATTTAAACTGTGAAGTCACTCAACCACATAATACAGCTTACACTTAATATGTCATAAAAATGACATCCATCGTCTCCTTTAAAAGTTGGATGTTCTGTCTTAAAAAGCAAGTTTAATTAAGTAATAAATACAACGTCTATAATCAAAGGGAACTATAGAACATGCAAATTATAATGTCAAACGTCAATTGGTGGTTGAGAGTTGTAGTTTCTAGGTTAGCAGAGTCTACCATTAATTTACTAGCTTAGTTTGTCTATGCTTTGTGCATTCAACATATTTCTTTTTACTGTTTGAGAAGTTTCCACACGTTGCTCCAGGTGACCTGTGACGACTCCGTCCTCACAAATCAAACAAATTTGCTTCAAAAGCTGCAAGGTAGTATTTACTTTTAGAATGACTACCTTTCATCTGAATTGTTTCTCTTTTCTTCTCGTATAGCAATCACAGCTGAAACAGGGCGTTACAGAACTGCTGATATATTGCTTAGTATTTTGAGTAAATGATGAGTTCTTGTAAAGCAGCTAGAATGCTAATCATCACCCTCCTCCTCTAATAATGGCAGTGACCTCACACACAAACTGTAGTTCATGTTGGGTTGGAGTCGCTGACTGCTGGGAAGGCAGTAACTTCCCTGAAAGATGGCCAGCTCAGAATCTCCCTTCAGGCTTTCAAACAGTGGGATTCTCAAGCAATAAATTCCTCCTTTCACAAGTGGATACACAACTTGTTAATGTCCGTGTCCAGCAGACGTAGTTCTAACACGACATGGGGAAATAAAAATATCCACCACAGATGAAGGAACTATGGTAAAATATTACACTGTTGTTCAAGCTAAATTAACAGTTTAATAAATAAAAGAAAAAGCATTCAAGGCGTGTATGTGTTACCAAAAATGTTATCATATTTTATGAATAAGAATGTTATTAAAAAGTTAATCAAGTTCAGATAACTGAATTTGATCAATGATGTTAAGAAATTATTGACTTAAACTCCAATGTCTTGCTGAAATGTCACTTGTAAGTTGGTTTTAAATATTTGAAGTAAAAACTAAATAGCATTTTTTTTTTAGTAACAATTGTTTTGGAGGAACAGGAGACTCTGGAGTGTTTAGTGTTACATGATCACTGAATGGCAGAGTAGGGAATGCACTTCCTGCCAGGCTCCAGACTCTAGAACCACAGACAGAACGGGTTTGAAGTGAAGTGGCATCCCAAGCAGACAGGTGTGTATGTGAGAAGGGGGATCCCCTTACAAAGTCTGTGGTCATTCTGCTCTTGGCCCCCCAGAAATCCAACCCAATCTCACAAAGCCTGAGAACTCCCTCTGCGTGTTTTCAAGCGGGTAGGAGGAAAATATTACTTTAAGTGGCCATTTTTGTCATTTTGCTCAGGTATATTCTTATGCTGTAGCGTTTCATGCTGACTGACACGACCGCGTTATACTTCCTAACTGTGTTTGGGGATCTTAGGTGTCAGTCGTGTCAACAGTCACAGGAGATTTAGTGACGAATGGTGCCACAGTCCGGGCCCCCCGTGACTCCTGGAAGTCTTGGACTCTCAGTCCTCCACAAAACTCCACTCTGCTCTCACTTTCCCTTTACAGACCCTTAAGGGCACCAAGATTCTCGTTCCATCTGGTTTGTTCGCTAATTTCCACTTCTCCCCTTCTATTATTTGTGGGAATTCCCCTTCTCTTTGTTTTATTTTTATTTTTTTTTAAAAAAAACAAGGAATCTCTTCACGCTTTATGTTTCTGTCCTTCTTTTCTCCAGCATTGATTTATGGTGCTTGCGGGGCTTTTAGGGTGTGGAGTTATGATGTATGGCTTCAGCAGTTATTCTTATCTGCTCTCATATGGCAAAGCTGTTGCAGCGCCTAGCGAAGCTCTCATCAACTTACTTCTGCTTTCCTTCAGAGCCATATTCCAGTTTATTTGACTGTCAGGCCAGTGAAACATCCATCAAAACCAGCCCAGCTGTGAACAGTTTTGGTTTCATATTCTGATGTGTTTCATTGGGTATTATTCGTTAGATTATTACGTTAAATTTTATATAGTGAAGAAGACTGAAAAAATACAAAATATTACCAAGTATTTTTGTCTGGTTTCCAGATGCTCTGTAATATTGAAGAATTACAGAAGAGTATCACAGACAATAATAATAATTAAAAAACAATCTGACGTTAAACTCAAAGTTCTGACTTGAAATCTTTTTATCAGTGGCCCTAATCCTCTATATCTTGCTGGAAAGTTTCTGCAAGGCACAGGAGCTTGTTTTAAAGAGATCCATGATTAATTGTCCATTTTATTTAAGAAATATTTATCTTAGATGTAAAAACAATACAGTTAAAATACTGTAGGCTGTTTTTATATATATATATAAATTTAAATTAAACATTGTCGCGTGGACATGTTTACGCTGCTATGCATTCTGGGTAAATGGCGTGTGCTCAGTCTGGCTGCGCTGAAATGGATGGGAATGTGGAAATCACAAGGAGTAAAGAATATGAGGAGGACCAAACGGAGGAAGAGGAAAGAGTTTGCCGAAGAAGCTGCAGGTGTTTGTGCTGCTGCTGTCACCTTCAGCATATGGGGAAAACAATGAAAGACACGAACCTCTCTGCTCCGGTAAGTAGTTACTGTTTAGGGTCCAGTCCTCGGTAAGTCTTCCATTTTGGCCGGAAAACTATGTATGTTCATTTTACCCCTCACCCTTTATCAGTATGTACCTGTAAATTTCCCGTTTTGTAGTAATAACGTCACAAACCTGGTAATTGGTCCCCGTTGGTTGTTTGTCTCACTTCTCTTTCCCCCTTTATTTCTCCTATTTGAGTTCTGGCGAGCAACTTTTTACTTGTTATTTTACGTGAGTAAAATTATGTTGAAGTAATGCGACTCTCGCTTGAGGACATTTTTGTAATCAAGAAAGAGTAAGACAGTGGAACCAATACTTTATTATTATATTTAGGAATTTTTTAGTTAAAAAAAAACAAGCTTCCATATTTTGATGAAAAGTTATTTGCAAGTTAATTTAGTTTTATTTAAAGTGTGTAAAATCAGTTGTTCTTTCAGTCTGCGGCTCCTGCTGATTTGTTTAGGTTTTCGTTCATGGAAGCAATAATTCAAACATTAATAAAGGAAAAACTCTGACTAATCATGTTTGAGATTAACATTGTTACCTGTAAGCCATCGTCTTTCTGCTCAATGTGTGATGCTGACATTCAGCTGCCTGGAATTCACACATTATTTATACTTTCAGGATGACTGATGAGGAAATGAAGAGGGGCGATGGCTGCTTGATGAAGATATTCTTAGCAGATTGCTCCTCTTTGCATCATGCTGATGGACGTCAGAGCATCATGTTGACCTTCCTCTCCTGTGATATCTCTGGCTCACCCAATATCTTACTGTATCTATGTTTGGCTCTGGCAGCAGAGTCGAGAGGACCTGTTCTTTTCCTTCTTTGTTGTCTCTATGATTACACCGACTATTATTTGCAAAGCCACTGTACAATTCACATAGAATTACCGTTTTAGTTGATTTGTGTTTTGTAAAGGAACATCTGATGTTGCTGTGTTGATTTGTCTCTGGTTTTCCTTCTCTTCCCATAGTAGTAGTGGATCATACAGTATTTAATGCTGCAACACAAGTGTGTCATCTGTGATAACGGCCATTTGTGCAACTAGGATGTCTTGTCACTGAAGGAGTTCACTGCAGTATCCGCTTCATCTTTGGGATGGGAGACATTGCTCAGTCTTTTTCAGTACAAGTAGCTCAATCCTCGTCTCGTTTCACAGTAAGACTTTCCTCTAGAAGACGTTTGGCTTTCAGTTTGAAAATGTTGATGCCAATGGAGCCGATTCTTTCAAAGATAAAGTTCTTGGCTATCTTTTAGCTTTGGCAGTTTTCAGGTTCTTTCTGAATATCCATCCATTTTCTCTTTACATTAGACTGATCATTTAGTTTTTTTCTCCAGGCCTTGACAATTATACATTGTGTTTATGTATAGTTGTTTAATCTGGTAGTCTTGGACCCTGCAGCTGGTCAAATGCTCCAAAAGACCTTATGGTTTAACTCTTCTGTCTTTACTGAGTTCCTTGTACATTGTTGGTCTCTCCTCTGAGGACATTAATCAAGTTATTTTTGTCCTGTCAAGTGTTTAAATTTGAGAAAATCCACAATAAATTTAGATTTGTGTGCAAATCCACAGCATCGCCAGCCTTGGTGATGCTGGTATTTCTTCTATATGATGTGGCGTCTTGTGATTGGCTGGGGTTGGAATCTGACATCCATTGCTCATGTCTGTGACCTGAAGTAACCTTGCCATTTTTAACAGCGAATTTTTAGACGCTAAATTTGAGACAGCGAAATTGAGCAAGTTGAATTTGAGGACACTGAATATATTGCATTTGAATTTTGAAAAGTTGAATTTTTTATATGTTGAATTTTTTGACACTGAAAAATTAAACTGGAAAAATATGTACATTAAAAATTTTATCACTTTGAAATAGGAATGTGAATTTTTTTTTTTAACAAATGAAAATTGCAACCAGGTACAAATAATGGACACTGAATTTTTTTTTAGGTGAAAAATATATTCTGAATTTATTTTAACACTGAAAAAATAAACACTAATATACAACATTCAAATTTCAGAGGCATTTTTTATTCAAATCCTGATGGCACATATTTACTTCCATAACTGTAACTGTAATTTATGAAATAGCTCCTAACTGTGGCATTCAGAAATACATGCAGCCTATAAAACGTTTCATCCCAGCAGAAATTATGAGGATGGTCAGTTTGAAAGCTAATGGAAATGTGAGTCGAGCCCAGCGGCTACTCTAAGTATTGGATTTGATAGCCGGTCTAATATAGTGAGAGCATCATAAAAAGTGTCATAAATCAGACTATGAGTGGGATCTAAGTCCACATCTCTCATGTTTAAAAGGGTTGTGTTTGCATGAGCTTTTCCCACCCTCTTTCAAGTTTTCATTTTGTGTTTTTGTTACGTCCGTCTGTGCCACCGTGGGAAGTCTGGCGTCCTGATTATTTCTCGATTTGTCATAGTCCACCCCAGCTTCCAGCTCACTGTCTGACAGGATGTACAAAAGCAGCCGGCGTGGGGAGATTCCCCACTATGGCTCTGTTTCTGAACAATGTGGAGGCAGCCAGGGAGGGATGCCATGGTGGTGGCTCTGGCCCACCCAGACTGTGGCCTGCTGTCGTCCTCGGTCTGCCCCCCCCCCCAGGCGAACAAAGCCGGCACAGGGAGGAAGGGCAACGTGGAGGGGGAGGAGGAGGAATCTCAGCTGTCAATCTGTTCCTCAAAGTCTGGCGGGAAATAAGAAAAAGGAGTGAGAAACTGGAAGATCAAGCTGATGTTTGTAGCTTAATAGCAGCCAAGTTAGTTTATTTCTTGAAAATTACTATCAGTTATTTTAAACTTTTTCTTAAACATAGTTTCTAGATCTTTCAAGCCGTAGTATGTAGCTTTCATAAAAAATATTTTTTGAGGTCGTGATAGGTAAGACTTATGTAGTGCTCCCCTTAGTAACTAAAAACAACCAATCATAGCCAGGAGGAGGGTTTTAGCGCTGCCAATCAATCCCTCGCGCTTGGCGTCTGTTATGGTGTCTGGAATGTTAAAGCTAGCTAGCACACCACAGATGGTGGTAGTTAAACAGTTCTCCTGTAGCTGTAAACAGCTTCTCCACCACACATTTAGCAACGAAATATTTAGATACAGCAGTGAACTGAAACACAACAGATTCTGCAGCACATCTACATGTCAAAGTCAAGCTAGCACAACTGACCTACTTTCCACTTCCTCAATATTTTTTTTTTCAATAAATCTAGAAAACTATTGATAAAGATGAACTAAAAATGTCTGGATACTTGCAACTAAAGCATAGAAGAAATTGTAGATCCTTTTCGGTCATTTCTGTATATCATGATCTTCAGCTGATGACTCTGCAGTACTGCTGCTGATTCATAATAACTCCTTTGTTTTTCTTTTCACTCCCTATTTTAAATCTGAAAACGAAACCTTCCTGATTACTTGACGCCAAACCTGAAGCAGCTTCTTGTCTTCACCGTGTTCATTCGGTAATCCTCGATGATAGCCGCTGGCAAAGCTTCAGCTCCGTATCAGCTTCAAACTGCAGCCAGCTTCCTGAAACTCAGCACAGAAACAATCTGATAACTGAAGCTAGTCAAAGACTTTCTGTTTTTCTCTCTTATTTAATGCACAAAGCAGGAATGTAGGTATTGAATCATTTCTGTTTGCATGTATTATAGAGCAAAGCTGAGTCTCAAGGTAACAAAGAACTAGTCTTCTCTTTATTTTATGAATGTAATACACAACTTGAATAATTTATGCCAAGCAAAAACAATCATTAAAAACGGTGATAATTGTGTTTCTGTGTTGCAATTTTAGCAAAAACAATCTGGCATTCACTCCATTAGGCCTCTGCATGTCAGGAGATCAGTATTCACCGATTCACCTATTTGCAGCTTTTTTCCTGTGAAATGTGATTCCAAATTATTTGCATATTTTTTCATGGAGCATATCCAAAATATTCTAATGGAAATTTTGCACTTTGACCTGCCTGAATGTGCTCTCCACATAACCTTAAAACTTAAATCAAGTAAGTTCTGACTCCAGGACCTCTTTGCAGAGGTTGAATCTGGTCATGCTTCTGACTGCATCTCAGTTGTTCTGCATCTATTGTTGCTCTGGCTGGTCCAGTGTTGAAATGTTCCCCTTTTCCTATGCTAAATAAAACCCCCACCCTGTTTTCATTCTCTCCAGTCACATAGCATAAAGGCTGTGGCCTCTTTCTTTGTCGCTGGAGCAGAACTGAGCTGAATGCTGGTTTATAGTGAAGCTTAACCCCCATGTTCCTTTGTTGTTGACTTTTTGTTGTAAAAAAAATAACAATTTAAGTTCACGTTATGATTTTTGATACCTGCATCATGTGACTTAAATACGGAGGCCTTGAAGTGCAAACCTCTTTTACAAATCACCAAGCACAACAACGAATTGAAAAACACAACATATTCAAAAACAAGACAACATTTAACTGCAACTACATATTAAAAAGACACAACAACATTAACAAGAGGAAGTTCTCGTGGACTGGACAACACCGCCTTTGGCTTTGAAACCAGACATTATTCTGGCTTTAGTGTGTAAAATGGGGAGACGTGAAGCTACCTGTGACCCAGCAGGTTGCTGCTAGGTAACCAAAGAGTGGGTGAGTTAGTTGATGTGACCAACCTACCTTAACCAGAAGAGGTCGGGCAGCGAAAGCCTTTTCTTTGCCTACATCCCCCAGAATGCTGTGCGGTTGTGGATCGGAGTTCAAGGAAATGATTGAATATCAGACATATTGATATTCATCGTGTGTCTATCACCATATTTATTATTGCTCAGTCCTTTTTTGGGACAGGAATATTCTGAAAGGGGACGTACTACAAATATCAGCTTTTTTCTTTTCTTTTTCTTTTTTTTATAGTTTGGGCAATACACGTCTACCCTACAATCTAACAAAGAGTTAGGTTATAAATTTAATAATCATTTCAATCATTTCCAATTCTAAAGTCAAAAGTGGTGTCTCAAGTTTCCCATTGAGACTTTTTCCGTTTTGTTTTCTTGATTTGTAGTGCTTAGTGGATGTCGTTGTATTTTTGAATACAATTTTTAGTTATGTTTCCTGATTTGTTGAAGAGGTTTCCACCATTCTTAAAGCTTTTAGGTTTCTAACCGTGTTGCCAGGCAGCTTTCCTCCGTCTTGAAGAGATTTAGGTTAATAAGGCTGCAGTCAGTGTGATTAGCAGTGGAAAACTCGTTTCCCAGCCTCCTTCACCAGAACTCAGAGAAGAATCTGCCAAGTTTGACCCTTTTCCCGTCACATGTCACGGGCCGCCACACCAGGCTCATCTTACTGCAGGATCAGCTCCAATTACACAGAAGAAACCTCTGATCTTAAGTATTCCTAAAGTATCGAACTCCAAGCCTACAAGCTAGACTAATCTGACAGTTAGAGGGATTATTTGAGTCATGAGATAGTGTGGATTAAGGAATAACTTGAAGGTTGTGGATCACAGTTATGGGTCTTGGAGCTTCAGATACTTCTTATTGAGGGTGATATTTGTTTTGCATTACATTCGAACGCGTTGGTTAAATGTCCTGTGGAACCACCAATAAGTTTCTGACATACATTTGACTGGATTTTTAACTTTTTCATTTAAAGTAGGAGGTTTCATGGCATGGATTTGCATAATTTTCAGTGGAGGGGAAATCAGGTTGTTCAAAACGGTTAAAGTTGATCTTCTTTAAACATCCCAAAATTAGTTTTGATGTCTTTGTTGGGTCATTGTACTGTTGTCTAAGCTGCTGAGCTCCTAAATGGGATGGGTGGCTCGTTTAGTATATTTTGTTTTTTCAACTCATTTCCATTCTTTCTTTAAAATCCTCTAGATGGGGAAAAAATAGGAAACTTGTGAGACTTCTTAAGCTGGAGTTAAGATCAGTTTCAGGAAACCTTGGTATTAACTTATCATGTTTCCCTCCTGAAATGAAAAAGTCTCTTTTATTTCTTTTATCTTTGAGCTCACTGCGGATTGCAGTTTACACACTTCACTGCCTCGTGATGAGAACAAAGTGGATTGTGGCACAGTAGAAAAGAAGCTTTGAATGAAGGCCCTTTTCTCCGTCTGCAGGTGGAAACAAACTCAAGCCGCAGCCGTTCCGACTCAACTGGGCCTGGATCTCTCTGGAGCGGGAATACTACTTAGTGGATGAAGACGCCAAATTCCTGGAGGTGAAGCTGAAACGCAGAGGCTTCCTGGGGGAAACCTGTTTTGTCAGTAAGTGTTGAGCTGTTGCAATGTAATGTAAAAAATATTTGGTTTCTTTTTTGTTTACAGGTAAATATTCAGTTTAATCCACTTTATATATGTATTGTAAATTTGCATGAAATACAGGAACTAATTATTTGTTTAAAAACTCCTGTACAACAAATCCTGCAGCTTTGGAAACACTTGTTCTTGGTTACAGGGGAGTTGTGAGCCAAATATTTAATCTCTCCACTATGATTGGTTAATTCTTGTCCCTTTGGGTAACAAAATTACAAAGTGTGAGCATCAGGCTGAAATATTATGACTAAATAAAGTATCCATTCACAGTTTAGTGATATAAATCACTTATTTAAATATGTGGCATTCTGAAAAAGCTTATTTCCAATAGGAATGTTTTTCAAGAACAATATTTAAGTTTGTGTCACTATAAATGCTGTGGCATGTAGTTAACTAAAAAAGAAGTAGTAGGTTTTGTTTTTATCACAATTTTTATCAAAATAATATGAGTAGATGGTTTAAAATCACTTTAAATCATGGGTTATTGAAGGGAGGGGGGATGTGAGCAAATCCTGCAAGAATCTGGTGGTCAGAAAAAAACATCTTCCTGTCTTCTCTGCCTCTGTTTGGATTGGATTTTTTTTTCTCTTTTTAAATAAATGAATCTGAGTTTCTAACCTCACAGTTCAGTTGCTTCTCTCTTTTATAGGTATTGGAACAAAAGATGGCTCCGCTGAGAAGGACAAAGATTTCCGTGGCAAAGCTCAGAAGCAAGTCCAGTTCAACCCAGGCCAGACGACAGCGAGCTGGAGGGTGAAGATCTTCACTGACCAGGAGTTTGAGACCTCAGAGACCTTTGAGATTCAGCTGTCGGACCCAGTCATGGCGGTGCTGGAGTACCCTGATGCTGCTACGGTGGAGATTGTAGATCCTGGAGATGGTAGGAATGTCATGTTGGAAGTAACTTTTCTTCTCTAAGACTTGTACATTTTTCTTTTTTGGGTTTTTTTTTTTTAATAAAATCACAACTAATTGGTTTTGCTGTGTCCTTCTTTCCAAACAGAATCAACAGTTTTCATTCCACAAGCAGAATTTAAGATAGAGGAGGATATTGGGGAGCTACTGGTGCCAGTCATGCGATCAGGCGATGCCAGCCAGGAACTTATGGTTGTCTGTTTCACTCAGCAAGGTGAGAAAAGCCCTTTTTTTAACAGCTGAAAAGCTTAATTTCCTACTTTTGGCCACCAACGAAAATAAAGTTCCTGTTAATCCACAGGTACCGCCACTGGCACCATTCCCACCACTGTCCTCTCCTACTCCGACTACATCACCCGCGCTGAGGACCACACCAGCGTGCTGCGCTTTGACAAGGACGAGAGAGAAAAAGTTTGCCGAATCATTATTATAGATGACTCCCTTTATGAAGAAGAGGAGAGCTTCAATGTCAGCCTCAGTATGCCGATGGGCGGACAGCTGGGCGCCAGTTTTCCATCCGCCAAAGTCACAATTTTGGCAGACAGCGATGATGGTGAGTGGAGTATTGAGCCTAATTCATTGAACTAGGCGTGAAAAGTCCAGTTATTTACATAGATACACAAAAATAACAATTTCTGCTAATTGAAAAACTTTGCTATTTTTGACAATTAGCAATTTTGTTAAGGTAACTAGCCTTCAGTCCGCTGCTTTACAGAAAGAGCTTACATATAGCTTCAGTGGCTAAATCAATGCAGAACTCCTAATTTGTTATAGAAAATTGTTTCAGTGTATTTACACAAAATTGAAAACATTGCTATTTTGATATCACAAGAATAAAGTCAAAATAATACAACAAAGTTATAATATTTCAAAAACAAAGTCAGAGGATTGTGATTTTATCACTTCTTTTCTCATAATTTAGTAGGGCTCTAATACTCTGGTGAAATTTGGCATTGCAAAATGAAATTCTTGCATATTTTCCAAGGCTGGACTCAGACTTTGTTGAGGCTGAGAGCTACATGAGGGTCAGATGTGAGTAATCCTGCACCCTGAAAGCCTTTGACGCTTTGTGTTGATTCTGCTGTCTGAGAGGCCAGCGACTTTACCAAGGACGATGAGACAACAACATTCTCATTTCCGTACATTGGCCTGGCTGCCTGCATCTTTACAAGGTTACGGCAGGCAGGTGTTACCTTAAACAGACAATGTTATGCTGCACTCAGATAAAAAGTGACCCCCATGTCATCGTTGGTGTATCCTTTTCTTCACAAAGCCTTAACCACAGGTGGTGGAGGAAGAGGGACCATTGTCCACATGACAGACATGTTTTCCTTCTGTCCCATCTGCTTGTTGGAATTCAAGACCTCACTGTCTGTTTCTTTTGAGGTTTTCTGACTCTTCAGATTTGCCTTTCCCTCCCACTCATTTCAAGTAATTTGCTGCATTACATCAAAGTGTAATTAAAGTTACTGTCTAACCAAACCACATACATTTCCAGACATGTGAAAAACAAGAGAGGACACCTCTGTCTGTACCTATATTGTGGCTCAGCTTCTTGGTGGGTCCTGAAATAACGCCATAAATCTGCTTCAGTGCCTCCGTGTGTGTTAAAGCATCTGTCCGCCTGAGTAAACTTCAGGTTTGGGTTCTTGCCAGCATTCAGCCTCCATTGTTACTGTATTTGTCTAACTCTTCATCCCATTGATCTCTGGGCTCATTTCCAGCTTTGTCGCCTGCCTCTGTGGTGAATACAAGCAAAGTGGAGCTGAAATTGTGCCAGCAGTGCTGCAGCCTCAGCTTGTGATTATATTTATGTTCACACTCATGAAATGTAGACCAAATATAGCAGAAAAATGTATTGCTGCTCTCTGCCCTAGAGTGTTTTCACACCTGATACAATTGGTTCGATTGAAATGAATAAGACTTTCATGCAAGTGATCATTTGTTTTACACACTTTGTAAACTTTGGAGGAATAAAAGTTTTGCACACGTCTTTGTCAAGGCTGGATGAATCCCGCAGGTTTTTTCTTGCACCATGCGCAGTGAGAACGATGGTGAGATGGTAATTATGGAGTGAGCTCTATTGCCCCAACATCTAAATATTGTATCACAACCTGGCAGCCTAAATCTTGTTCATGTTAATTACCTGTAAGTAAGGATAATAATATGCATGTTTATTTTTCCTTCTGCACTCTCTGCAGTCTTGGTGTTCAAAGGCTGCAGCTCTAAATCTGCCCATCTTTCAGTTAATCTCAAAGGGCTCTCACCGGACACATGGTGACGAAAAGCCGCTTAATGCAAAAGTGACGAGAGATTAATGGTCTTTTTGTTCCAGCACTCTGAATTCTTGGCCTGTTTCTTTTTGCAAAGTGGCCGGTTGCCTCCTGGTCTCCCTGCCCGTGCTTCTTATCAGCCTCTGGATCAGCACGAAGCTGGAACATCCCTGCACGTTAGTCTGCATGCATGTACAAGCGCACGCCTCATTCTTCAGGCGTATCCTCGGCCCTTTGGCCTGGAGCTCAGACAGTGCTGTCTGGATTTAGAGGAGCAGGGGGAGGAATGGCCAAGGAGGGGAGGATAAGAATGACAGCTCTCTTCCTGTGGCGAAACAGAAATAATGGCTTTCACTAAACTATAGTTTGGTCAAACTATACAGCAAAACTACTGGAATGTTCTTCAGAGAACGTCTCAGTGGCCAGCTTTGTTTTTTTTCCTCTTTTAAATGGACAAAAAAAGAATATTCACTACAAAAACACTAAATTTTACCAAGTATTTATTGTCTTGTTTCTTGTGCAAATATCTTAGTGCACTTAAAATAAGACAAAACTATCTTTCAGGTAACTTTTCAGCAAGATATAGGAGCTTGTATTCATTAAGGATGTACTAGTTCCACCAGTAGATTATTTCACTAATAAGTTACTTTTTATAACGAAGTAACAAAACTAAAAAATAGTCATAGCATTACAAGAATAAAGTTGCATGAGAGTAAAGTCGGAATTATACAAGAATAAAGTTGTAGTATTACAACTATTGTGGTAATATCACGTTATTCTTAAAATATAACATTTATTCTCTTACTATTAAACTTGATTTTGTATTTTGACCTAAAAATTGTAATATTATGACTTTTTTTGTCAATTTTTTGTTATGGCCCTGGAAACCCATTATCAGGACCAATACTTTTTCATCTGTATTAAAGTAAATATTAAGGAAATATTTATTTAATACCATCTTCTATATCTTGCTAAAAAAAAAATTGTAAGTTTGACTGTATTTCAATTTTGCACCAGAAACTAAACTAAAAATATTTAGTAAGATTGTGTGTTTTTTCAGTGTTTGTGTAAATCTTTTGAGAAGTTTAGCTGTTTTAGAAAAACTGTTGTATGTCATATTAAAATAATTTTGTCTGTTCTCTCAAAGAGCCTTCGCTGTACTTCGGGGAGCCTGAATATGTTGCAGAGGAGAGTTCAGGCTATGTGGAGGTGAAGGTCTGGAGGACGGGCACTGACCTGTCCAAGACCGCCACGGTTACGGTTCGCTCCAGAAAGAGCGATCCTGTTTCTGCAGAAGGTAAGACATTTGGTTTGACAACATCCATGACTCCTCATCACTGTGATAAACCGCCTTCTTCTTCTCTGTCTTTTAGCTGGACTCGACTATGTGGGCATTAGTCGCAACCTGGACTTTGCTCCAGGAGTCACCATGCAGACATTTAGGGTAACCATCTTGGATGACCTGGGTCAGCCAAAACTGGAGGGGCCAGAGACCTTTGACCTTGTGCTGAGGATGCCCATGAATGCTGTATTAGGAGAACCGAGCAAGACAACCATCACCATCAACGACACTGTCACTGACTGTGAGTACAGGAGTTATTACCGTTGATCTGAGAAGGTCATAGACTGAAGGCAGAGTTGATTCATTTTATGTCACACTTATATTTAATAATATTATTAATCATAATAAGATGTTTGAGTTGAATGTGTGTATGGTGGATTCAGAGTTTTTGCTTTCTGGAATTAAGTTTAAAGGTCATTATTTGGTCGAAATAAATCTTATTATTAACTTAGACTTGAAAATATTACTATAAAATGATGATAATACTAACAATTCTGTTACTATTACAACCAATAATAATTAGAATTAATGTACATATTGATAATACATTAAATATATGTTAGGACATTTGAATAATAGTGAATTATTACCCCAAATTATTATTATTATTATTATTATTATTATTATTATTATTATTATTACACAGTTTATTAATGACAACTTTAATTATTTAGAATTTTTAAAATGCACATTTAATGATCCATCATTCCCAAAGCTACTAAGCCTGAATTTCTGCTCATGCTGTTTGATTCTGCTGCATGTCTTTTCCTGTTGAAGGCAGTTCATCTTCCTCACTGTCGCCATGAGCTTCCTGAGTAGGAGGGATTTCTGAAACGTTACTGAATTGATGCAATAAACTTCCTGCCGTTAGATAAACCATTGAGAACTGTGTGATTAACTGACTTTTTGGGTTTTAAATTTAATTAAATTAATTAAACTTGATCTTAATGTGCCTGTATGATTGTATTTCTAAAAGGATTTAAATTAATTTAGTTAAATAAGAACTACATTGAGTTTCACATAACAACAAATAATTTTATTGTAGACATATTTATATGAAGTTTACATTTAAAAATCTGATGAAACAGTTTTTCAGAATTTTTATAATCCCGTGGTAAAAACAAATCACCAGCCTTAAGTTACGTCTTATTTTTCTCAAATTGATTTACATTCAGACATTTAATTTTTTGATAATGAAGGCTAACAGGGTCAGAGGTTTTGCTGATCTGGGCCCAAACTTTCAGTTACTGTCTTTTCTGAACATACAACGATTGACTTGTAACAGAACAATTTTGTTTCAGTGCCAAAGGTCCAGTTTAAGGAGGGGAGCTACAAGGTGGATGAATCTGACGGCGAAGTGAGCGCGATGGTGTACCGCAGCGGAGACATCAGCCTCAGATCCACAGTGCGCTGCTACACCCGGCAGGGATCCGCTCAGGTTACGATGGACTACAGCGAGAGGCCCAACACCGACGCCTCCATCATCACCTTCCTGCCAGGTGGAAAATCATTCGACCTCCACACACCTCACTGTCCCTGTTGTCAACTCTTGTGTTATCTGAATGTTTCTGCTTTGCAAGGCGAGTCGGAGAAGCCGTGTGTGGTCGACCTGATGGACGACTCAGTCCACGAGGAAGACGAGGAGTTCCGCTTGGTGCTGGGGAGTCCGAAGAGCACATCCCCGTACGGAGCTTCAATCGGGGAGCAGAAGGATGCGCTGGTCACCATCACAGATGAGAAAGACAGTATGAAATGCATCTAGTTGCCAAAATTTTTTTGTTTGGCAAAACGAATCTATGCCCAGTTCTAGAAACAGGATTCAGTCACCTTCTTTTATTTAGAAGAGGTTAATAAATTATACAAAAGCTGATTTGGGTGCAGCAAAGTTGGCTCTTCAGTAAAAGTCTCTGGATAAAGATGTTTCTACTTCGAAACATCTTTGTTTCTTAGTTGTAAAGAACCAAATACTTTGTATTGTAGTTCCATTACAAGAAAGTGATCTTGCATAATTAAAAATATGGAGATTAATAAACATAATTGTATCATTCTTGAGCTTCTGGTTATTTCTGAGTTTGAACGTCCAAAATTTTTGATATTTGAAATTCAGAAATGTCCATGTTTTTTTCTGGAATTTTTTTAGATTAATGTAACATTTTCTACGTTTTTTTTCTAGCAATTTTTTTTTATTTCCACTTGTTTTGCTGTTGTTGTTTTTTTTTTAAGATTAATCTCAAACATTTTTGGTGGAAATTTACTCGTCCTTTGGCGTCATACTTTCTGTCGATGAGCCAAACTTATGTTTACTTATTTGTGTGGGAAAAAAAGATGCCCTTTCACAGTTTTGTATGCATCTCCCTGTTTTTAGAGCCCATCATCCGTTTTTCTGAGATCAAATACAGCGTGCGAGAACCTCAGGTCAAAGGTGAGGTGACCAGAGTGAAGATCCCCATCTTGCGTTTTGGAGACACATCCAAACTGTCAGTGGTGCGGGTGCACACGAAGGACGGCTCTGCCACGTCTGGAGAGGATTACAACCCGCTGTCTGAGGGTGAGAGGCCCCAGTTTGGGTTTCTGTTTTCTGTGCCTTTCAGCTGCCCGGTGCTCACCTCCCGCTCTGCCTTTCAGATGTGGAGTTCAAGGAAGGTGAGAAGGAACATTTTGTTGAAATCGAGATCCTGTATGACGGTCACAGAGAGATGAGAGAGGCCTTCACGGTTCACATGAAGCCTGACGACAACATGGTGGCTGAAATACAGGTGAGCCAAAGACCGCGTGGCGCACAAAAACAAATAGAAACCAGCAGCGGTCCGAGTGCGTTCTGCACAGACGCGCGCGAGAACACGCATCCCCTCGTGTCAGCTCATGTCAAAATAGGCAGGCAGCAGCTGGCAGTGCTGTCAGCACAGCCGAAGCTCAGGCCTTTAAAAAGCTTTTCCCTCTGGAATGAGATGCTGCAGAGCCCAACAGAAGACAAACCTATAAACAGAACTGCGACATTCTACCCATACGCTCTGCAGCAGCCACATGCCATTCAGGTTGAAAATAGGTTATCACTTCCAAAATTGTTTTGCGCTTCATTATATCGTAATTAAAACTGTAAATCCCAAAAGGAGCACAGTGTTCTCTGATTTAAGACTGCATTTATGGAATCTCACCCACTCCTATTTGATCTCTGATTATAATTAGAGTCTGAAAGACGCACACGAATTAGAATTAGGTGCAGAAATGATCTTAATACCCAATGAAAAACAGAGAGGCATGTTATGACCTGAGTGACAGATTTTGAAACTTTCTGACAGAATTACAGATATGGATCACAGATGTATTTAGAATTAGCAAAATTAGAGATAAAATTTACAAGAAAATATTTGAGATGATTAAAAAAAAAAAAAGTAGGTCTGAAGCTCAGAAACTGCAAGTTTAAACTTGCAGATTAAATCTCTTCACTTCCTGTAAGAGGTGACAGTGGAGAGAAATTAAAACACAAAAGCATCAGAAAGAGCTTTCAATGAACGAATGAAGCCAAATTTCTTTGTCACCGTTATTTGTTAGAGAAGTTACAGTTTCCACATGTTTATGGAGCGAATGTCTTCCTGTTCCTGCCAGATGAGCAAGGCAATAGTGTACATTGAGGAGATGGACAGCGTCGCAGACGTCACGTTCCCTGCAGTGCCTCATGTGGTGTCTCTCCTCACGTACGACGACACGGCCAAAACCCGAGACCAACCCAGCCCACCCAACGGATACCCTGTTGTGTGTGTGACGGTGGGTGCAGTCCTGCTTCCTCTGGTCCATCCACTTATGTCCAAAATGTAACTTACATTAAAGTTGATTTTTAATCTCTTTCTCTTTGCTTCCAGGCCTGCAACCCAAAGTACCACGACTTTGATAAAACGGGTTCCATCTGTTCTGCAGAGAACATCAACGACACTTTGACCCAGTACCGCTGGTTGATCAGCGCTCCAACCGGACCAGACGGAGTGACCAGTCCCATGAGGGAAGTGGACACCAACACCTTCTTCACCAACACCAAATCCATCACCCTGGACTCAATCTACTTTCAAGCTGGTTCCAGAGTTCAGTGCGCAGCAAGAGCCTTCAACACCAACGGAGACGCTGGCTTAGAACTGTCCAGTCCCATCTTTGTTATCAGTACGGAGGAAGGTGAGTATTAGAAGATGAATCTCTCAGTTCAAATGGATTCCTCTGTGTATTATTGCTGAAACAATTAATCGGATTACTCGTAATTAATCAATGATTGAAATAATCAATTAACTGGAGTATACAGACTTTTAAAAAAGTAATTTGCTGAAAGAAGAACATTTTCAGAGTAATTACGCCACAAAATGTGTTTTTTGTCTGATTAGTTGATTAATCTTCAAAATAATAACAATAGTAGAGAAATCAATAACTTAAATAATCAATAACTTAAATAATTGTTAATTGCAGCTGTACTGTGAGTTAATTCATTTTTAATTGATTTGAATGGCAGGAATGTGTCAGCCTCGCATCCCGGGAACTGTCGGAGCAGAACCCTTCTCTGCGAAGATCCGCTACACGGGTCCAGATGATCCAGACTTCCCCAACCTTATCAAACTGACCATCAACATGCCGCATATGGATGGTAATTAACTTAGGACATAACTATTGTTGTTTCGTCATGTTGAGAAATAATCTATGTGGAACTACTTTTCCTCCCCCAGGAATGCTCCCAGTGATCTCCACCAGGCCTTTGTCCAATTTTGAGCTCACGCTGAGCCCGGACGGCACCCGCGTGGGGAACCACCGCTGCTCCAACCTGCTGGACTTTAATGAGATCCAAACTGGTTACGGCTTCATCACAGACGCAACAAAGAACCCAGAAATCATCGGGGAGACGTCGCCGTACCAGTACAGCACCGCCATGCGTTCAGCCAATTCACTGCGCTTCTACAGGAACCTCAACCTGGAAGCCTGCCTCTGGGAGTTCACCAGCTACTACGACATGTCTGAGCTGCTCAACGACTGCGGTGGTTCCATCGGCACCGACGGACAGGTCAGCTGGTTCTGTTTCATTAAAGGTCCACAGTTTTGTAATCTTGTGTGATGTAACTGGTGGTTTAGCCATGATAGTATAGGTTGTTTACCGTGATTCACAGCTGGAATAATGTTCTCAGTCTTGCAAAGCTTCCCCTTCTTCTTTCAAATGCAAAGATGATCTTCAATTTTGGTTCCATTTTTATTATTATGCTTCTTTAAACAGGTTAGGACGGCTCCATGGGCTATACAAAACATTCTCATTACATTTTTGCAGGATGTTTTGCACAAATCATTTTTAGATAATGAGATTTCAGTTTGGTCAGTTTTTCATATTTTGAGCTCCTTTCAGATGATCTGTTTTAATGCCTCTGTCACTTTAAATCCAAAGAAGCTGCGACCCTCTAAATTTTAAGCTGTTACTGAATTTATGGAATTGAATTAATTTTTATTTGCATCTTTTATGTATTTCAGATCTGTGGTAAATGAAAATCTGCGGAAGGTGCCATTTTGTTAATCCTATTAGTCAGAATAATCAATAGGACAATCAATTACTAACATAAATGTTTGCCAGAGTATTCTAGACTAAAATTGAAGGTAATCTGACAAACACGTAAAACTTGGACCCAACTGGGTCATCAACATGAGAGAGTAAAGGCTGAAGGTGTTACAATGGCCGATAGCTCTCACAACGTAAAAGAAAGATGGAGTCCTACAGAAAACTTCTAGATTACGTTTTTGCTGATATAAATGGCTCTACAAGATTTTTTAATTCCTTTGGCTTTATTTTTGCGAATAAATAATAACATTTGTGTGTTTTGTGCAGTTGAGATTCTACAATCTCAACTGTCATACATTTACTTCTTTTTCAATATGAACTGATTAACTTTCCAGGATGTTCTTTTTTCCTACTATCTAGGTGTTGAACCTGGTCCAGTCCTTCGTCACTTTGCGGGTTCCTCTGTTTGTGTCCTACGTCTTCCACTCCCCTGTCGCTGTCGGAGGCTGGCAGCACTTTGACCTGCAGTCGGAGCTGAAGCTCACCTTCGTTTATGATACGGCCATTTTGTGGCAAGACGGCATCGGCAGCCCACCTGAAGCTGAACTACAAGGTACTTCAACTCCTCTCTGCTAATCCCTGCCAAGAAAACTGCAGCTGTGTTTCCATTACAAATCTGTGCAAATCTTTCTCGCTATTCTGCAAATGTTGTAAAGACACAATTTCGCAATCGTGTTTTTTTCTCATGAAATGAGAAATTGAATTACAATAACATAAATAATCTCGTTCACACAATGTCCTTAAAAATCATGATATTTCAGCCGTCAGAGGAGATGTCATGCGCGGTTTTGGGGAATTTGGAATTGTCAATTTTAAGAAAAAGTGACGGATTTAACACTTTCGAATGACACATAACTTTCTATGTTGTGATGCTGTGAGAGCTCTGATGGATCCAACTGTACATTGTCAGAAAAAGCAATTGTCAGATTATCACTTCCTGTTTTCTTCTTCATGTTTCCGCCAGTAGCAACATCCAATTGTTGGTCATGTGACTCGTGAGAAGCAAGAAAACTGTTTCTGTTGCAGTTTTGCCAATTACCTATTTCATACGGCCAAAAAAAGCTTTTTATTGAAAAACGTGACATTTTTTCAAAATTGTCCACTTTCCATTACGCAAATATATTTTTGTAATTTCAATTCTTTGCTTAATGGAAATGCAGCTCATATAGTAAAGTTGAGAACATTGTATTGTTATCTTCTGTTGCTATAGGAGCCATGTATCCCACCAGCATGCGCATAAATGAGGAGGGACGCCTGGTGGTCAACTTCAAGACCGAGGCTCGCTTCAGGGGACAGTTTGTTATGTCTCATCCAGGTATGAGCTTGGCGCCCTCATGCATACATTCGTACCCTAAACTTGTCCCGAAGGATAATTCTGTACAAGCAGGAGCATATTGGGTTACTCTGTGGCCAACATCCTCTCTTCATCTATTTGTGGAGTTCCGCCTCAGGGGTCTTTCTCTTGTGAAACTGCCAAAGGTCATTTAAGCAAATGTTGAAGTGACCCTGCAGCATTTACAGTTGGGAAGCCCCTGGCTCCAAGAATGCCCCTATAAATATTAACAGACTTGCTGTTTAGATTAGGTATAATGCTGCCTGCCCATATTTGTATTTGTCTTCAGGAACCAGTGTATCATCCATGGTAATGTGTGCTGACATTCCCGGACTGACCTTTACCCTCGCTTTGGTCAGAACTGAACCGACCTACAACCAGCCCATGCAGCAGTGGAGTTTCGTTTCAGATTTTGCAGTGAGTCATTTTTTACCACCCTTAAAAGGAGAAGCAGCTGAATGCTCCCAACGACTGACGGGGCGCCTGGTTTGTAGGTGCGGGATTACTCTGGGACCTACACAGTGAAGCTGGTTCCCTGCATCGCTTCGCCCAATGGGGAGTTCAGCATCCCTCCTGTCTGCCACCCGAGAGAGCCGCTCACTTTTGACATGGACATTCGCTTCCAGCAGGTACGTCAACCCCATTAGTTGACCAGGGCACAATTAAGCAGAACAGGTTTTTCTTTGAACAAATGAAAATTGAATTGTGTTGTGCACAGTATGAGCAAACAGCAGGCCTTGATGCTCAGGTCCAGTTCTTTGCTGAAATTTTTATTTTTTTATTTTTTTGAGTGGTCGTTCATGCTGCTCATTAAATATGGCGGCAATAATGTGTGAACGCTTTACAACTCCAAAGCCTACTAAGATCAAACTGGTTTTAAAAAAAACACACATTGGAATTCATTTGATGCTAAAAATTGGAAGATTCTAGATAAAAAAAAGTTTAAGTCAAGTTATTTGATTAGCACATTTGAGCAACAAGGAAATTCTAAGTGTTTACACCATAAAACAACACCACAAAAAAACAAATCAAATGAATTATGAAGTAGACAAAATTGTTCTTAAAAAAGATGTTGGTTAAGAGCAAAGCACCAGACTAAAGACTTTTATCATCCAGTTTTGGGTTAAAAAAAAAGAGTGAGAAAAGAGAAGAACTCTGAGCTTGTTTTAATATATCAGGCAATTAAATGATTCATTGCGACAGGCAAACTAACACTAAACATCATGTTTTGTCAACTGCCATCGTCAAATATAATGATCAGTGTTCCAGTCATTCTTAATCAAAAGCGACTCCTGACAGCTGGGTTGTTTAAATGAACTCAGTGTTTCAGCTGTTTTGCAGTTTTCTTGAAGTTTGTTCCAGATTAGTGGTGCATAAAATGACTTGGTGACCTTGATTTACCTCCAGAGTAATAGTCTGTTGGATGTGTAATCTTTCTCTTGTAGGTGAGCGACCCAGTGGCGGCTGAATTTAGTCTAAACACTCAGATGTTCCTGCTGTCTAAGAAAGAGCTCTGGTTGTCTGACGGCTCCATGGGCTTTGGAGAAGGAACTGATGCTGCTTTTTCAGAAGGTTGAACACCACTGCCATCTGGTGGAGCCACAGAACACTACAACCTCGATGACTAAAAGACTGACACGTTTGCTGTCCTTTTGTTTCAGGCTCCACGATTTACGGCCGTGTTATGGTAGATCCTGTCCAGAACCTGGGCGACTCCTTCTCCTGCAGCATTGAGAAGGTCTTCCTCTGCACTGGGGCGGACGGATACGTCCCCAAGTATAACCCTACCAACAGGGAGTATGGCTGCCTGGCAGACGCTCCCTCTCTGCTCTACAGATTCAAGATCTTGGTAGGATGTCACAAAATTTGGCGTATTTTAGAAGATTTGTTGCTGTTCCTTGTTTTAATTTTAATGTGTGTGGTTCTTCAGGACAAAGCCCAGCCAGAGACTCAAGCTTCAGCATTTGGGGACGTTGCTTTTAAAGCCAAACTGGCCCAAGATGCACCTGGAGCTCAAACGTTGGTCACACAACCAGGGTCAGATGGTTTCATGCTCTCTTCTTCACCACTTTTTCAGGTCAGTGTCTTTAAGACCGATGATGTCCTGAAACAAAATGTGGAAATCTATTTATTTCTGAAAACTTGAGGATGATGCATCTCTCAGGTCTTTGTTCAGTTTTCCTCCTGCTTTTTAAAACCACACCTCAAAAATACAATGTCTTACCAAGTACTTTTGGTCCACTTTCTAGTGAAAATATTTTAGTACATTTGAAATAAGACAGAACCAGATTACAAGTAACTTCAAGATATAAATGTTTGTTTTAAGTTCATTCTTAAATGTTGATTTAAGAAAAAAAGTACTAGTGTCACTCACAGATTGAAAATAATAACCAATCATCATTAGCACTCCCAAAAAAGTCTAGTCTTCCTTTTCTCTACTGTTGAGGGTTCAGCTAATCAGCTCCAACAAAAATAAATGGTGATTTGTGAGAGTGATTAACAGCACTAAGACCCGCCTCCTGGTGCTGATTGGTGGTTTCTTACTGAGTGGTGAATTTCTGCAGTTAGCACTGAGAGCACTGGGCCAAGACAGCTTGATTTTTGTTCTTATATTACTCTGTCACAACAAAATAAAAGTTACTTTGAGAGGGAAGAACAATAGAAACATTTTTGCTTTCTTGTCCAGGTGGCTGCTGGTCGGGAATGGTTCATCCACACTATCTACACCCTCCGCTCCAGAGAGAATGCAAACCGTCACATTGGCAAACGCAGCGTGAACTCCCTCCAACACAGCATCTCTTTGGTCGCGCAGCCTCACGTCTCGAACGCAGGCGGTCGCCAACGCAGGGCCGCCCCGGCGCTCTCCGGTCCGGCTCTGGTCCAGGACATTGGCATCAAAAATAACAGGGGCACCAACATCCAGCACATCGCTCTGGACCGATCCGACCGCATGGTGGTGAGCCAGCGGCAACCCTGGTCGCCCGGCGGTGACCGCCTCCTGGAGCGCCCCCTGCTGGAGAGCTCGGGCAGAGAGCCGGCTGACACCTCCTTCCTGCCCATGCTGGTAGGAATCGCAGGTCTGATCTTGCTCATCTGCCTCATCGCCATCGTTGTCATTCTGCTGCTGAGGCGCAAGAGGAAGGAAAAGGAAGCTCAGTTCCCTCCGTACGCCACGTCCTCCTCATCTGCCTACTCAGGCTACAGGCCTGGAGGCATGTGGAGCAGTTCAGACAGCTCTGAGGTCTAAATGCAGGCTCGATTCTCTTCATCTTCAGTCTCCTCCTGAAAAGACTGCAACTCCTCACCACTGTGCCTTTGATTGTAGCACTGGATAAAGCCGAGTGCAACGTGTGGACAGTGAAGGCTGTCGGCGCTCAGGGCCCTCATGCAGACAGCGTCCCAGCTTTGAGGCTCATTTTAACACTAGTGTCCTGTAACAGGTTGTGCCTTGATGAAGCCTTTTCAGAATTATGGAAATATGTGGATTCTACCCTAAAATACTTGTTTATCTAATGTCCTGCTGTAAAATACTACAGTTTATCTTGTGTTTGCAGATGCATGCAGTACACTGCAAAAACACAAAATCTTACCAAATAGTTTTGGTCGAGTCTCCAGTTCAAATGTCTTAGTATTTCTTGAAATATGTAGGGGCTTGTTTTAAGTAAATAATTCTCTTATGTCGATTTAAAAAGTACTAGTTCCACTAGTAGATAAATTCACTTATAACATGAAAAAATATATTACAAGTGAAACAGTTTGTCAGTGGAATTACAGTACATTTTTAAATCAATATTAAAGAATTATTTACTTAAAACAAGCCCTTTTATTTTGCTGAGACTTTGCATGCAAATTAGTTTTGTCTTATTTCAATAGTAAGATGTTTTAACTAGAAACTCGACCAGAAATATTTGGTAAGATTTTGTGTTTTTGCAGTTTAGATGAAACAAATTCACAACTAAATGGAAACTTTCATCACAAAAGCCAATTTTTCTATGCATAACTTGTATTTTATTTTATTTTTTATTGTTGCAATTCATTATTGAGTTTTGTGATGAGCAGAGTAAAAACGACTGAATGGACAAAGCAGATCTGAATGAATGTGATCAAATGTTACGTCAGCTGATTAATGGCACTACATTGTTAAAGGGATTGTAAATGCACCATGTTCAGATTGAGCTGTGTAAATATTAAAGGAGGGTTAAATTTTAATTTTCAGTTTTGTTGATCAGTTTAAGAAGATAAAGAAAATATTTTCACAAGGAAGATATAAAAGAAGCAAAATGTCATTGGTAACAAATCCGAAGCTTTGGATGAACTCCACTTTTACTGCCAAATGTAATGTTTTTTTTTTTTCTTTAAGAAGTGTCTTATTTAAAGAGGGATGTATTTGTTTGTTTCTTTATTACTGAATTGTTCCTTTTCACAAATGAAGGGAGAAATAAAAGCTACACTTACTAAAACTGCTTCAAAGATCTTATCCAATGCTGCTTTGTGTACATATGGTATTGATGACATCATAAACTGAACACCCAGCACTGACAGACGTGCAGCTTTGGTTAGATTTACCTTGTGAAGCAACTTGGCCTGTCTCTTTAAGACACGCCGCCTTCAGTATGTCTGTGCCGTCCATTGATGCCGTTTACGACCGTTCTTAGGAGCAGTTGCAGAATGAGTTTAACACTGGCTGCGTTTTCAATGAGGGAATAAGCGGGGAAAATTTTTTTACATAATACATAGGATTATTTTTTCCAGGCACATAGTTCCATTTTATAGCACAATCAGTGAATTATTACCTTTGTTACATACTAAAAATAATTGGTTTTAACTTCACGCCTTGAAATTGGTCTTTCTCTTGAAGACCCTAGTTACCTGTAGGTGAGTCTGTGAGGCGAAGCTTTTCAGCTCATCACAGCAATGCTTCTCCAGGCCAGATGCAGAATGAGTCGAACACTCTGGGTTTGTTTTTGATGAAGGAATGACATTTTAACAAATTATAAATCCCTAAAGTCAAATTTACATAATAATGTCCCATTGAAAAACATTTTAAAGAGAAATTACATATTTTGCAGATACACATATCAAAATCAACTACATTCCCTTCAATTGTTATATATCAAAAATAACTATTTGTCTTCAGATCATAACTATCTGTCTTTTTAAGAACCTCCTACCGGTTCCAACAGGCCATCGTACTTCTCCAGTTCATCCATTGATGCCATTTGTTCTTAGGAGCATTTGCAGAATGAGTCAAAACACTGCAATAGGTTTGTATTTGACAAGGGAATAACATTATGACATAAATCTCAAATAAAAAAGAAGTCCGTGACCTATTCTTCTGGAGGTAAATATGATCTGAAGCTTAATGTCATAGAAAAGCCTAGCTAGTAGTTTTAATATAAAAAGGGGAGATTTATTTGTGATCCTCAAAAAGACATTTTTTACTCCAAAGAGATGCAAGAACAGATGTTTCAAAAAAAAAAAAAAAAAGAAAATACAAAGAGTACATTTTGAGCAATGGAATGCAGTGCAACCAAATGGCATAAATACAATTATTTCAGTAAACATCTAACAATAAAAAACAAAACTACCAAACAAAAAATCTAAACCAGCACAGCTGAAGTGTTCAGGTCAGTGACAACAATGCAGGCCCGTAAAGTAACACTTCCCTAAAACAACCGGATCAGTCGGGTGGATTTTAAACACAGTACATTATCACAGCCTGCAGAACAGACGGAGACTAGGACTAATGACGCTGGAGCTGGTTGACGTGGTAAAATTCTCATCTTTTATTTTGTGAGCTGCCTCACAACTTGAGCTTCTTCCTGCGTCCTCGGCCGTCGGGGGTTCCCTCTGCTTTACGCTTCTGCGCCTGGAAAAGAGTGAGATGGAGAAACGCTTTCAGTGATACTAAAAATGAGTGATGTCAGTAAAACTGCTAGTGTCAATTAATTATTTAATCAAGTCATTATTTCAGGAATCGATTAATCAGTTTTTCTGACAATTCTACAGATGTCTCATTTAACCACTTCATTTACCATTCATTAAAAGATGCAAATAAATTATTGAATTCGTTTATTAAATAAAATTAAAATTTTATTGTCTAAAAGTATACCAAACCATTCCCTTAGTAATAAGTCTCTACCAAGTGAAGCTAAACTGTGCCGCTCGAGGCATTTTGCCTAAAATACATTTACAGACATTATTTTTTATCTTAAATACAAAATGTAACTCTGTCTTGGTTACTGCTCTAACTGACTAAATTAGTCATAAAATAATTTATTATTCCAATAATCGATTAATCCTTTCAGCCTTAGCACAGATATCCCATCTATCGAAGCTCCGACTTACTGAGCCGCTCTTTGGTCCCCTCTTCTTTTTCTCAGCCTTCTCTCGCTCCTCCAGCTCCATGTTCTCTCTCTCTATCAGTGTGATCAGAGTGTTGCACCGCCTCTGCAGCTCCTACATCAACAGAACAAGCTCCTAGAGTTTTACTTGTGTCAACCAAAAACAAAAATCAAGAAAGCTCTAGGAAGACCGAACTCACCATTGCTGTCCTGGACTTGAGGAACCAGTCGAAGCGGAACTGAGGCGAGTTGCGGATGCACTGGCGGAGCTCGTCATAGACGCTCTCCTTGTCGAAGCCCAGCTTGTGCAGCATGCAGATGAGGAAGCGGTCTTCCTCCTCCGTGTAATTCTTGCCCTTGTTGGTGCCGTAAGAGATGCGGAGCTGATGGAAGGGAGCCTTGTAGCGTCCAATCTGCACACAGGAACAAGTTTTTAAACTTTTTCCACACCACACTTCAGAGATAAAAACAATAGAAATGAACTAAAAAAAAGATGCTTTTGATTCACTAATATTTATCACTGTTAATAATATCTTGCTATAGTATTCTATATTCTACAGAAGGAATGAGGTAAACCTAAATAAAACTATTTTAAATTTTGAAATTTCTCACACACACTGTAAAACTGAAACTGAAAAAAACATTAATTACCTTCTTTAAAGTATAAAATATAAGCAAACCTTAATTTCAATTACACAGCTCTACTGGTCATTGAAATAGAAGAAATGATATTCATTATACTGAAACTATCCATGCAAATCATGTTAAGATAAATGACCTTCCTGCTCAAATTAAATGCTTAAAAACACAATATGAAAAGAACACTTATAAATGTCCAAAAATATTCTCACCAAGTTATCTGGCATTTATCAACTACAAATTATTTCTTTAATTCTAACAGATCTAAAAAAGAAAAAATAAAGTTCAGTCTTATTTATCTTTAAACAGTGAAAGAAAAGGCTAGTGTGTCTCAATGCATAAAAATATCTGGTTTCAACAGTAAAATAACGCTTTCCAAATGTGGATTTTTAATCAAATATTATTTTGCACTTTATTGCAAATCCGTTCAGTTACAATATCAAGCACTTCCAACAACTTTGCACATGAACTAAGCACTTTCAAAACCTGGAAATTTGAGCATTTTCGAGCTTGAAGCCTGATGTTGAGCTGTTACTTCAAACCAACAGATGGCGGATCACCTTTGAGTCCAGAGCTTTCTTGATGCTGATTCTTCTCTGAATTCTGGCTTCTCCTCTCTCGATCTGGGCCATGATCTTTTCGATGTCCTGCAACTCGTTGCAGCGCTCCCAGAAAACGGCTGCAAAGAAATAAAGAATACACACAAAGTTAGAAAAAATAGCCCACAGAAAACTAAATACATATTTAAATTATTTATATGTATTTTTTAATTACCAGAATATTCCATAACTTCTTCAGGTGTTTTTCCCTCGACTTCTCTGGCTATGTTCTCGATATCGTCTCTTCCCCATTTCTCATTGGCTTTAATGAACTGGTTGAAGTCACGTTTACTCCAAATTGTGAATCCCTGTGGAAAAAAACCCCCAAAACTGATGAATAACACAAAGCTCCATGATGTTTCTCATCATTTACTCCGAAGAAACATAACTGTGTTGTGCATTGTAAATTCTATCAAAGGGATACAATTAAATAGATTTTTAAATACTTTAATAGCTTTATGGTGAATATTAGAGTAAGTATTTATTGAAACGTACAGAATTGCCTGCAGATAAAACAGAAGTTTTCATTAATGGCAAAAAAACAACAACAACAAGGAATTAAGGTTGGAGATTTATGAAAAGACAAAACTACATACAACATTTTGAACCAAGATTCTGCTTAATTTGCCTGGTAAAATTCTTAACTTTGTGATAAATGAAACAAGAAATACAATTAGGCGAAACCATTCATTTAAATATGGCTTATATTTGGTGTTTTGCACTTTTTAAAGTCTGAAAAGCATCAAAAGCAAATTCCATAAATTTCCATCCTTAGAGACTGAAAGTCTCATACATGATGAGTCTAAAGTCTGATCATGTATGGTTTTTAATTAATTTATGTTTAACAGTACACAGTGCTTTTATTTTGACATTTCTGACAGAATGACAGAATAAGATGCAAGTTTGTTTTGTTATCATCAGCACTGTTATGAGTAAATAGAAATATATCTGGTGAATAAATCTAACGCACCATTTTACAGAATATACTCATTTCTTTCAGAGCTGCAACAGACGACAGACCGACTTTCTCTCGTGCTTTCACAACCACAAGAGAAAGTGGTTCTGAAAAATAACAGATTAAAGTCTCACACTATGAGTCAAGTCGCAGTTCTTTACAGACTGACTCCGTGTTAAACCAGCCGATCTGGGTGAGAATGATTTGTACCTGCTGCAGTAGATTTTCCTTCTCCTCCAGCTCCTCCTCGGTCAGAGCTTCGGCCTCGTCGATCTTGGCCTGCTCTTCCTTTTGGACCTGAGCCGAGTTGGGGATGTCGGGATTACGTGGAACCTTGTATCCGATGGTCTTTCTGTAGAACAGAATCTCCTTCTCCAGAAGCTCAAACAGACGCGGAGGGAAGAACTGGAAGTCCTGAACGTTTGGCTGCTTCGGCGGACGAGGAGCCTGTAAAACATGGGAAACATTTCCATTAAGAGTAAAACAATCCTGCTGCATTATATGCATTATACATATATATATATATATATACAGTTGTGGTCAAAAGTTTACATACACTTGTAAAAAACATAATGTCATGGCTGTCTTGAGTTCCCAATAAGTTCTACAACTCTTATTTTTCTGTGATAGAGTGATCAGAACACATACTTGTTTGTCACAAAAAACAGTCATAAAGTTTGGTTCTTTCATAAATTTATTATGGGTCTGCTGAAAATGTCACCAAATCTGCTGGGTCAAAAATATACATACAGCAACATAAATTGTCAATTTTGGTGATGTAGAGAGTTGTGTCAATCAAATTAGCTTAATGTCATGGCCTCTTCACTTCTTGTAAGTGATTCTGATTGACTACAGCTGTTCACTTCTCATGAGCCCATTGAAATAGGGCTCATTTGACCCAGTGATCAGACTCAGCCACAAAAGCTACAATGGGAAAGTCAAAGGAACTCAGTGTGGATCTGAAAAAGCGAATTATTGACTTGAACAAGTCAGGGAAGTCACTTGGAGCCATTTCAAAGCAGCTACAGGTCCCAAGAGCAACTGTGCAGACAATTATTCGCAAGTATAAAGTGCATGGAACAGTTGTGTCACTGCCACGATCAGGAAGAAAATGCAAGCTATCGCATGCTGCCGAGAGGAGATTGGTCAGGATGGTCAATGGTCAACCAAGAATCACCAAAAAGCAGGTCTGCAAGGATTTGGAAGCTGATGGAACACAGGTGTCAGTCTCCACAGTCAAGCGTGTTTTACATCGCCATGGACTGAGAGGCTGCCGTGCAAGAAAGAAGCCCTTGCTCCAGAAAAGGCACCTTAAGACTCGGCTGAAGTTTGCTGCTGATCACATGGACAAAGATAAAACCTTCTGGAGGAAAGTTCTGTGGTCAGACGAAACAAAAATTGAGCTGTTTGGCCACAACACCCAGCAATATGTTTGGAGGAGAAAAGGTGAGGCCTTTAATCCCAGGAACACCATGCCTACTGTCAAGCATGGTGGTGGTAGTATTATGCTGTGGGGCTGTTTTGCTGCCAGTGGAACTGGTTCTTTGCAGAAAGTAAATGGGATAATGAAGAAGGAGGATTACCTCCAAATTCTGCAGGAAAACTTAAAACCATCAGCCCGAAGGTTGGGTCTTGGGCGCAGTTGGGTGTTCCAACAGGACAATGACCCAAAACACACATCAAAAGGGGTAAAGGAATGGATAAACCAGGCTAGAATAAAGGTTTTAGAATGGCCTTCCCAAAGTCCTGACTTAAACCCCATTGAGAACATGTGGACAGTACTAAAGAAACAGGTTCATGCAAGAAAACCATCAAATTTAGCTGAACTGCACCAATTCTGTCAAGAAGAGTGGTCAAACATTCGACCTGAAGCTTGCCAGGAGCTTGTGGATGGCTACCAAAAGCGCCTAGTTGCTGTGAAAATGGCCAAGGGACATGTAACCAAATACTAATGTTGCTGTATGTATATTTTTGACCCAGCAGATTTGGTGACATTTTCAGCAAACCCATAATAAATTTATAAAAGAACCAAACTTTATGACTGTTTTTTGTGACAAACAAGTATGTGTTCCAATCACTCTATCACAGAAAAATAAGAGTTGTAGAACTTATTGGGAAATCAAGACAGCCATGACATTATGTTTTATACAAGTGTATGTAAACTTTTGACCACAACTGTATATATATATATATATATATATATATATATATATATATATATATAT
>SZYC01004148.1:2088938-2126716 GCA_010883035.1 Poeciliopsis occidentalis | reverse complement strand
TATATATATATATATATATATATATATATATATATATATATATATATGTTGGTTCATACAATGTACCACAGTAAAATTCAAGTACTTTGAAGGTAAGTTTTCAAACTTTTCCAGTACCACACTAAAGATAAAAACAATGCAAATGAACTTAAAAAAGGTTTAAATTAACTAGTGTATATGTAAGTTTTCACTATTATTAATAATGTCTTGTGATAGGAATCTACATTAAAGCTTTTGAATTCATTGTGTGTCAAAAAAGGGTTTTCTGGCATTTAACAAACAGAAATAATTTTGGTAATTCTAATTAAACAATAAAAATAATCTAAAAATAAATCATATTAAAGTACCTTTCTGCTCAACTTAAATGCTCAAACAAAATATACAAAGAAAGTCAAAAAAACTAAATTTTGCGAAACATTTTCTGAGATTTGGCAAAATGAAATAATGTAGGTAATTTAGCTTATCTAAAAGAATAAAAGCTTACTCTGATTTAAATTCAGATACTGAGAAAAAAAATCTCTTTTTATTAGGTGTATGAAAATATCTGGTTTTAACTAATGCTTTCTAAATTTAGGTTTTTAATAAAACATAAAATTGCAGTATGTATATCAAACATTTTCAGGGGCTTCATAAGGAAATCATGCACTTTCCAAACCTTGACAATTGAAACTCAAGCATTTAAAGCACCTTTGTGAACCCAGATTATAAAGTCTTGATGTTAGTAGAGCAATCTGGTCCTACCTTTGGTGCTTTGGGCTCACTGACTCGCAGAGCTTCCCTGAAGTACGCATCCACGGCGTAATTGGCTTTCCGTTCTCTTTTGGGAGGCTCAATCCAGTTGGTGATAACCTGTATAGAAAAAAACAAACCCAAGTTTTAATATATGACACATGGAGTACGACAGCTGTTGCCGGTCAGGATTTTTACCTTTTTCTTCTCTCTGTAGTCCTCTCCTTCAAACGTGTAAACACTGGTGTTCTCGGTGTCCATGGTGAAGTTCCTCAGTGAGCTTTCACCCAGAGATGACAGCTTCTCTTTCATCTCCATGGTCTACCAGAAAACAATCAAAGGTTTACATTCACAGGAAAACAGCTTGAACCTTTCAGGAGCAGCTCATCTGAAATGTGACTCTGCAGGATTCACCTTCCTTTCTCCACGCTCCAGGATGGCATCAATGTCATCGTCCGTGATCTCGCTCTCTTTGGAAGCAAATACGTGTGTGGCACCGTGCCGGATGATGGACAACATCTCGTCTTTACCCAGCTTGTTCGCACTTGGATCCACAAGTCTTCCTGTAAACAAAAAATCTTTTAGTTTTGCTTCCTTATTCCACTAAATCCACTCACAGAATGTACACGAGGATTACCCTGCTGGATGACGATAGAGTCCAGGCGCAGCTTCATCTCAGCCCTCTCCACGATTCTCTCCTCCACGGTGTTTTCTGTGATGAAACGGTAAACACGCACCTGCTTCTGCTGACCGATTCTGTGAGCTCGGTCCTAAAAGGAAAACCAAATAGCTCTTGATCTTTTTACTTTCTTCAGTCATAAACTAATTAACTGCAGCTGCGTTTGAAAGCAGAGCGCCTGCTCACCATCGCCTGCAGGTCAACTTGGGGGTTCCAGTCCGAGTCATAGAGAATGACCACGTCGGCTGTAGCCAGGTTGATGCCCAGACCGCCGGCCCTGGTGCTCAACATGAAGATGAACTTTGTGCTGTTTGGCTCGTTGTAAGCGTTGATGGAGACCTGGTGGCATTAGAGAGAAACCGCTTTATGAGTCAAATGATACCAGCAGAATACATTATAAGCCTGGTTATAGGGGGAGCCAGTGGACACCATGTTTTTGTGATAAAGCTTGACAAGAAATTTGATTATGTGTTTTTAGAATCCATTATAATAATATTTTTTGAACTTCAGCTAAATCTTAATCTTAATTATGTAAGGCAGGCCACATTTTAAAATAAAATATTGTTTTTCAGTGTTCAATACACATGAACATTATGTACCTGTCTTTCTTCGTGTGGCGTTTGTCCGTCCAGCCGGCAATACTCATAGTTCTTCCACATGCAGTAGTCCTCCAAGATGTCCAGCATCCTGGTCATCTGGCTGAAGATGAGCACACGGGAGCCTAAACAAAGAAACAAAACAACATCTTAGAACGATCGGAAGTCATCCATCTATCCATCCATTTTCTTTCGCTTATCCAGAGTTGGGTAGCAGCCTAAGTAAGGAGGCCCAGACTTCTCTCTCCTCAGCCACTTGGGCCATCTCCTCCAGGGGAACCAGAGATACTCCTCCATTTGGGGATTTAAATGCACTTAAATCTTTACAATGTAGAGGCGGCCCTCTACATTGTGAAGATCTGAAGCCTTTGGAGAAAAACTGAACCTTTCCCATGTTCACCAAAATAATTTCTATAATCAATTTACTCTTCCAGACCATGTTAGTTTGATATGAAAAGCTAGCTTAATGTTAAACAGCCTACACACCCTGCTCCTTCATTTTGGGCAGCAGCTTGTCCAGCACCACCATTTTGCCGCCGTTCACCACCAGGTGGAGGTCGGTGGTGTAGGGTGGGCCGGGCTCCGCCCCGTCAAACAGGTACGGATGGTTGCAGCATTTCCTGAGCTGCATGAGGACGTTCAGCAGACGCATTTTGTCCATTTTGCCCGCAGAGTTCAGGATGTCAATGTCCTTCATGAGAATCTTTGTGTACCTGACGGGTGGAAATACAGCCAATGTCTTTAGACATACAGTTCAGGTCAAACTTAATGTCAAACAATGTTGACGCTTCAATGCTCACCACTCACGCTGCATTTTACTCAGACCCACGTAAATTTTGATCTCTTTTTTGGGAAGCAAAGTTTTCTCGACGTCTGCTTTGATACGACGAAGCAAGAAAGGACGCAGCACCTGAACAACAACAACAACACGGCATTTAAAGGGATATTCAACCCAAATAAACACTTCAAAAGAATGAGATTTACATTAAATGTTTGGAACTTACAGTGTGAAGACGTTCAACCAGCTTCTGGTCGCCCAAGCAGTTGTTTGTGTCAAACCATGAGTCGAAATCCTAGAAGGAAATGAAAACTTGATAAGTAATCTGGTGCATGAACTCGAGTTAGGAGACAGAGGGGAAAACAGGATGGAAGTAAACACCTCTGATGAGTTGAAGACGTCGGGCAACAAGAAGTTGAGCAGAGCCCAGAGCTCATGCAGGTTGTTCTGAAGCGGTGTTCCAGTCAGGAGAAGCCGGTTGGTAGTTTTAAATTCACGTACAATTTCTGACAGCTGAAAGACATGACATAAATTATTACTGTTATTCACAACATTTAAACTTACTAAATCGAAGTTACAAAAAATTTATCTGGCTTTTAACAAATATAAATAATTTTGGTGATTTTAACTGAAATAAAAAGAAGTTTAGTCTGATTTAACTTTACACTGAGAAAAAATGTTTTTTAGGTGTTTGAAAATATCTGGTTTTAACTCAATAATGCTTATAAGTTTAGGTTTTTAATCAAACATTGGACTGCACTTTATTACAAAAGACTGTAGTTTGAAGATGAAGCATTTTCAAGGACTTTATGCAGAAATCAAGCACTTTCCAAACCTTTAAAACACCTAAATGAAATTCAAGCATTTTCAAGCACCCATATGAACTTTGACGAGGGCAAAATGTGAGCAGCTCCTGACCTTTGACTTCTCGTTCTTGATCCTGTGAGCTTCATCGATGACCAGGTACCTCCAGTTGAACTTCTTAAACACGGCCTTTTCAATGATGAGCATTTCGTAAGACGTGACGCAGACGTCCCACTCTCCTGGCAGCAGAACGTCTCTGATCAGGGCGGTCTGAAGGAAATCAATCAGCACCCAAATGTTTCAAATGACAGAGTTTTAAATCAAAAGTCTTAAATTAGTCATTTTGTCACAGCTTACACGCTGATCCCGGTCTCCGATCAGGCAGACGGCGCGCAGAGAGGGCACCCATCGCTTGAACTCGTTCATCCAGTTGTACAGAGTGGATTTGGGGACCAGCACCATATGAGGACCTGGAATGTTTCTATAGTGCTTCATGTAACCCAGTAGAGCGATGGTCTGGAGGGTCTTCCCCAGTCCCTGAATAGGTTCAGAGAACATGTTGAAGGCCAAAAATGAACTGGAATTATGGCTGCAACTAATCATTATTTTAGTTATCAACCGATTACTTTTGATGATTAACCCGTTTAATCCCAAATTTTGTTCTGCAAAATAAGAGCATGCATTTCAATCCTTGATCCTCTCAAACACATAATATTTATGCATTATTACATTTTATGTTGGTTATGTTAGTGAAAATTTTAGTGCAACAACTGTAGCTGGTGGGATTAAATGGGTTAATAGGCAAATAAAATTGGCACAAATGCAGATTATTCATCCAAGCCTTTTTTATACAATATTAGCAACACATTAAAAGATGTGAATAATTCAATTCATTTTTAAAATAAGAAAATATATACTATATAGCCTAAAATGAAAAGATATAGGATTTTTGTACAGTTTGGGCTTAATTATTTCTTTGACTGTCATATCAGAAAATTGCCTCTATTTTGAGTGTGTACCCTCCAGTTAATGACTAATCAATTACTAAATTAGTTAACGATTATTTCAACAATCAATTCATTGCAATTAATATTTTCAGCCCTAACTGGAATTCACCCACATGATTTCATAAGCGAGAAAATACTGACCATCTCATCTGCCAGGATGCCATTGATTCCATTTTCATACAGAGAAATGAGCCAGTTCAGACCACGGATCTGGTAGTCCCTCATTTTTCCTGTTTTCACATCTGAAATGAGACACGAGAGAACGGTTAACCTGAAGAAATGCTCTAAAATTCCCTTCAGCTCTAGAAGCCGGTCTGCGCTTACAGGAGGGAGACTCATCAAAGCGAGTGCACACATTGGTGGTCTTTGTGCTCTCGTTGAGAAGCTCTTCATCCTCCTCTTGCTCGGTGCGGCGGTGCCGGTTGCTGAAACAAAGATCAAGAAATGGGTTTAAGTTTCCGAAGGTTAAAAACAAGCCGAGTTGTTGGGCCAAATACTCACTCTCCGGCAGAGAGCAGGTTCTGCTTCTCATCTTTTTTGATCCGAGGACGGCCCGGCTTCATCTTCAGAGGTGACGTGGGGGTCTTCTGTGCAGCCGGTTGAATGAAATGTGCAAACAGCTCCGTTTGCTTTAACAGATATTCAAACCTGTTGGTTCGGTCAGTTTGCTGCATCAAACAGGAAGGGAAGTCTCTTCACTCATTTACCCAGAATCACAACAGTCAGATATGATACTTCGACTACACAAAATAATCTATTTACCACTTTCTCCTCATAACCTGGAGTGGAATCTTTAGTCTTAGATGATGAAGAGGAGGATGCATCTTGTGCATCAGCACCACCTTCTGAAGAGGATTCTTTTCCAGCATCTGAAGAGTCTGATTTTTCCTGAAGCACAAGATTAAAGATTAGATTTGCTTTGGAATATTTTTTTTCATCTTTCTAATTCCATAGGATCGACACTCCAAATAAACTGATGAGGAACAAGACTTCAGCTGCTTTCTATTAAAATAAATTATTTAAAAATGCATTTACACTAACAACCTGATGTCATGTTTTAAGAGTTATTGCTTTAGAAATAAAAAAAAATATTATGAGAACCTAAGAGCCCTAAATAATAGGCATCATAATTGAACATTAATAAGTTGAATCAGCTGGTGTAACACAACACATAAGTTAGTGATAATTTCATATTAGTTTTATCAGGACTAAATTATCCAATTGACAGTCCACAAAGAGCATAATTCTTATATAACACCAAATCTGGTTTCATATAAATACAAATGCACATTTTGTTCATTTTTTTTAAATTACCAAACTTGTTTGTAATTCTATTGTATACAAATATGCAATTTTCAATAACTGCACAGTACTATTTTTGGTATGTTGTCAATTTTCCTTCAGTTTATAGGTTATTCTTATTTTTATATTTCTGATCCTTGATCCTATACTCATGCTGCTATGTATCTTTACCTGCTGTTGATACACCAATGTCCCCACTGTAGGACAATGAAAAATATTTCTATTTATTCTATCTATTGTGCATTTAACCAAATAATAAAATGTGGACTACTGTGGCGACTTGTGTGCAGATTTTAGCTGTAACAGTGACTTAATTAGAACACAGATACAGACATTTTGAGTTGTTTGTGCTCGTCTTAATATATCCTAATTTGTTACATAGCACAGGTTAACAGGTTAGCTTCTAGAGACATACTGTAATTTTTTTGGAAGGCCATATGAAGTTAGTAAGAAGCCGTTTTGTTTTGTTTTGTTTTTTTGAAACACAACAGAAGGTGCGATATATCCTAAACAGTTAGCAGGCTTTTTCTGACCAGACTCATTGAAAACAAAGACACTGACAGGAAAGTTGAGAAGTTATCCTCCTCACTGTTAAAATGTTTACATTCACAAGCACCAAGATGACTGCGTGTATTTTACCAGTGAACAGCAAACGAGGTATAATTTTGGTGTAATAACCTTTGGAGTATAAACACTGCTTATGGGGACGGGTAACATTAGCTTGGGCGACCGCTCCGACGCCTCTGATGCTGCTGTTAGCTAACTGTAGCACCCGTCGCGGAGAGCTAACTAGCCTGGATACCTCACATTAACACTCGCACAGCCAGCATTTAACACAATGAGAGCGGAATAACTTTCAGAGCGAAGAGAGAATTCAATAACGACTACGGCGGTGTGTTTGAAAAACATTTAGTCAGTGATGGGAATAGTTTAAACCGTGTTACCTCCGCTCCTCCGGCTTCTTCGAGTTCAGTTGGTTCTTCCCGCTGTTCAACGCAGTTTTCGCTTTCGGACATTTTGACGGAAATCTCTCTTCGTTTCAGAGATATGATCGGTTAATTAGTGTCTTACTATATCTTGCTGAAACGACCGTTAATGTTTTTCCTGAACCTTAACGGGCTTAGTCTGAACTATTGTTTATAATGAAAGACGCGCCGGTTGAACAGCCAGCACGCTAGCAAGGTTTTTCTCGCGCTACAAAGCTACCCGGTAAACGTGCTCTCTCGCGAGACTTGTAAGTGCTGCTTTTGTGGACCCTTGAAAATATCATTAAGACTGACATCGTAGTGATGCACACCTTACGGTGCTGGAAAAATACGTCCCCCTTACATATATTTTTTGTCACACTTAAATATTTCAAATGATCAAACCATCCTGTATAAAGATCACCCAAGTAAACAAACAAGAAGCAAAAAGAGGGACCCAACAATAAAACACTTTTCAAATTATGATTTAATTATTCAGTAAAAAAAAAAAAAAATTGTTCAAGCCAACCTATTTTTGAAAAAGTAATTGCTCATTAAATCTAATCGCTATTGGAATTCGATAGAAATAAAGTGTTTATTTGCATATCTGGTGTGTTTTGTTAAATTAGTCACACTGTGCAACATCTGTTTGTGAACATGTTCCTTTGCTGTTCAACGCAAAATGTTTTGAGAAATGCCGTTCTATCAATTTGTATTACTTATTGTTCAGGGTAAAATTATTTATGGCTAAACCACCTGCAGCTCAGTGTGACAAAGACCAAGGAACTGGTGGTGGATCTGAGGAGGAGGATCAGGGCACTGGTGACCCTTGTTGCCATCTAGCGGGTTAGAGTGAATATTGTGGAGAACTAAAATATCTGGGTGTCCACATTAATAAACAAACTACACTGGGTCAAGAACACTGATGCTGTGTACAGTAAGGGCCAAAGTCGCCTTTACTTTCTGAGGCGGCTGAGGTCATTCAACATCTCCCAGACTTTGATGAGGATGGTTTATGATTCTGTGGTTGCCAGTGCCATCCTGTATGCTGTGGTGTGCTGGGGCAGCAGGCAGAAGATGGAGGACACCAACAGACTGAACAAACTGATAGTGGAGCTGGACTCTCTGACAGTGGTGTCAGAAAGAAGGATCCTGTCCAAGAAGCAGGTCATCTTGGACAACGAGTCTCCTCCACTGCAAGACGTGCTGGCCGGATACAGTAGCGCCTTCAACCAGAGACTCATTTTGCCAAAATGCACCACAGAGCACAACAGAAAGTCATTTCTGCCTGTTGCCATTAGGCTTTACATTACCAAAGTCTGAACTAATTGACTAAATTTTTTTCTGCACTCATTTTAGATTATTCATTGATTAACATATTGCATGTGATTGCTGTTCTATGCTATTCTGAAATTAACAAAGCTTACTGGCTATTGAAATAAATAGCATAGATTTACATCGTATACAACAGTGCATAATATATCTATAAGCTACACAAAACACATTAAATTAAACGAACAAAAAATTAAGGAAGTAAAATGATCACATAAAAGTTACACTTTAAAGCTTTGCACTCGGAAATTCCGACTTGCGATGATGGAAATGAAACGTACCATGCGTTTATTGTGACGTAATTCCTAGACCCGAATTCTGAAAGTAAGAAACGATTGGTTGCTGTAAATTGTATTACTAATTTTGTTTTGCTGCAGCAATGCGTCTTGCTATTGCTGAACAGTATTAATAACTACCTATAAACCAATTAAAAGCAATTCTTTGTATGAATTAACGACTTTGAAATAAGTCGGTTGTAGACGAAAAAATAAAAACCCAATGTTAAAGTTATTTTTAAATGGGCTAATACGTAATAATGAACATTTACATGGAAATAAATTAGATTAAAGGCAGATGGCTAAATTAGGCTGAAATAATTTGTTGGTAACCAGATTTGTAATTTCAAAATAACATTGTGTTAGTCATATTAACTTTGATATTTTCTCCATAGTCAAAAAAATATTCTGACCTCATTGTATATTAACTTTTGAAATAGCAACTGACAAACTTCCGTAGATATTCAAACATAAAATGGACGACGTGAAAGGCATTTTTAAATATTTGTTTTGTTAAAATCCAGACAATTTTTGTGACGTTTAACCACTAATAAGCAGTGTTGTATAGTAACGAAGTAAAAATACTTCACTACTTTACTTAAGTATATTTTGGAGTACTTCATACTTTCCTCAAGTAAGAAAATTTTTGATAACTTTCACTTTTACTTCACTACATTTCCGAACTTAATTTCATACTTTTACTCCGATACATTTTCAATGTGTGGTTTAGTTACTCGTTACAAAAAAGCGAGAGAGAAACGCAAATGTTTTGATCTCACTGCAACAAAGCCTGCTTGCCTGGGCTTGTTCATCACCACCAATAGGATGCACAGGTTTCGCTCCTCCCCACCTACGTCAAAAAGTCCAGCAAACAGTCTGATTGGTCAGTGCTCCATCTGCGTGGGATTGTGCCGTTAAATTTTTTGTTTGTGCAGCTTTGGTTTCCGAGATATTAAAATTATTTTTTAGGTCATCCAGAGTTCACCATCCCCCATTTTGCTCCAAAACAAACCAAAGTGGGCTGGTTCATTTTGCACGTTTGTGCCGTTAAAACAAACGCAGCAAAGTTGTTTTCAATTTAGATTTTGGCTGTTCCGATATCCGGTGTGAGCGGCGTCTAGCTCAAGGTTGATCCGATTCACGAACCCTAATTTCGGCCAGTCGGTCTCTAGGTCTCCCCCTTCCTCAAGGTGTCAGAGTTTCACTCAGGGAGAGTCAACAAATTTTACATCCAAACTCTCCTGAGAAACTAATGGAAATAGATTTCTTGCCTTGTGACAAACTGACACAAAATTCATGCTGTTACACGAGACACACTGTTCTCTAGTGAATTTTTAGTCATACTCAATATTTTCAGTAATTGTAATCTTAAAAAGTATATATTTTAGATGGCCTAAAAAATAATTTTTAATATCTCGGAAACCAAAGCTGCACAAACGAACATTTTAACGGAGCACTAACCAATCAGACTATTTCCTGGATTATTTGAGTATGTGGGTATCAGCTTCACTGAGGTCTGTTTCGCTTCTCCCATTAAACACCAAGTTAACAAAAAGCTCTCCCTCTTCAGATGCCAAATAAGCTGCATTTCCCTCCCAATTCTTTTTTTCTTTTGCATAATGACCAGTTGTGTGCACCTATAGTTTGTGAAGTAGAGTAATCGTAACGGCTTTTTTTCTTCATGTTGGCCGCATTTTGGCCACTATTTATTTTTCTCATTTTCAGCACTGACCTTACTGAAAGGGAAAACTTGAGGCTTATAGAAACTTTGTATTTTCTGTCCTGGAGGGTTTACTAAGAAGCTGGTTCAGTTGTAAAGTAGGTTAAGTTAACCTTGTGGTTTAGGTAAAGCACCTAATTTTCTTAACTAAATGATGCCTGCAGGTTTATCTATTAGCAGGTTTCATTTTGCCTGCATTTGGTTGTGTACATTATTTTACGTGTATTTAACAAGTTTACCAAAATATAAAAAATGTCATTCAAACTGCATTTGCCTTGTTTTACTTTTTACTTGTACTTTTCATTACATTACTTGAGTACATCCATTTTTACAGTAATTTCCATACTTAAGTACAAGACGTTTCAGATACTTTAATACTTTAACTCAAGTAACATTTCAATCAGTGACTTTTACTTTCACCAAAGTCATATTTTGGAGAGGTACCGATACTTTTACTTGACTCCGAGATTTCAGTACTTTATACAACACTGCTAATAAGAAATAAGGATTATTCGAATTAATATTATAATGAAGCACATCTCTACTGTAACAAGCATCAGTAAAACAGCTTCTTCGTCTAAAGGTCCTGATGAAGCTGGTGTTCTGGCTTCAAAAGCACCCCTGATGCAAAAAGAACTAGTTATCTATAAATAGATTAAATATGTCAATGTAAAGTCAAAGTAAATCTAAAGCTTTCTTAGTTACTATATAGAAATGCTTTACTTATTTTTGAAAACATCAAAACAGTATTAAAAAAACGATCTGCCTTTAAAAACAACAGTTACGTTTTACGGCAGGGGTGCGTTTTTCAGCACAACACCGGTTGTCGGCAGTTGGAATGACGGTAGAAGAAGGTTAATCAGCTGATTCTGAACGCTGAAATGAAACTTGAATAAAACTGCTTCATCTGTCAGGAGATGTTTGACTCGGCCTGAGAGCTTTTATATTTAGTTTGGAATGTGTTGACATGCTGAATTCAGGTAAGTTCAGTTTTATACGCTTTTGAATTGCGGGTGTATTGTGGTGGTATTTATGCTAAGTCAGAGTGGTACCTGACGGTTACTCGGCCTGTTTCGTTGCTTTGTTGTCATTATAGTGTGATTACTTTATTTGTCGGGTTGTAATATGGACTACTGCAGGTTTTATAATAATCATTACAGTTTCGGGGTTACATTTTGTTAATAATCTACTATAGCTCGTACTCGTCTTCAGGCGTTTGTTAAATTTAAAGAAACAACTAGCATTAGCATGCTAGCTGCCAGTTTCTACAAAACAAAAACTATTACTGTTGTCTTTCTCATTCAGTGTATTAAATGAAGCAGAAAACGCTGATCAGTACCAAATAAATAATTTTCATTTCTATAGTTAAAATACATAAATAATTATTTCACGTTGGAATACTTAAAAAAGGAAATGGAAAAAAAATCTTACAAATGGTAGCTACCTGCCTGTTAAAGGTATATTTTGGCGAAAAACTTACTTGAGTAATTGAACATTTGATCGTCTGATTTAATAATTGAAGTTATGAAACAAACCCAAGTTACTACTTAGCTTTGGGTTTCTTCTGTTCTTTAAAAAAACATATCTGCCAAGTGGCTCATTGTAGCTGGGACAATACAAAAAAATGATAAAAAAAAATAAGGTCATCAGACAGACAAAAACATGCTGATATTTTAAAGACTACAACAAACAGAAATGGAGTATCTCTAGTTTTCACCAATCTACTCCACTTATCTCTGTCTCTCAGAGATTTGGGATTTTTTGATATAAATCAAAGCGAAGCGATCTGTTCTGGAGCCTGTTGCCTGGTTATTATTCAGATTTCACTAAGTTACAGACTTGTGACTTCATGGACCAGTGTTGTGTGTTTGATTTAAAGAAGGCTGTAGTTTCTACAAAACAAGGCTGCCAGTTTCTACAAAACAAAAACTATTACTGTTGTCTTTCTCATTCAGTGTATTAAATGAAGCAGAAAACGCTGATCAGTACCAAATAAATAATTTTCATTTCTATAGTTAAAATACATAAATAATTATTTCACGTTGGAATACTTAAAAAAGGAAATGGAAAAAAAATCTTACAAATGGTAGCTACCTGCCTGTTAAAGGTATATTTTGGCGAAAAACTTACTTGAGTAATTGAACATTTGATCGTCTGATTTAATAATTGAAGTTATGAAACAAACCCAAGTTACTACTTAGCTTTGGGTTTCTTCTGTTCTTTAAAAAACATATCTGCCAAGTGGCTCATTGTAGCTGGGACAATACAAAAAAAATGATAAAAAAAAATAAGGTCATCAGACAGACAAAAACATGCTGATATTTTAAAGACTACAACAAACAGAAATGGAGTATCTCTAGTTTTCACCAATCTACTCCACTTATCTCTGTCTCTCAGAGATTTGGGATTTTTTGATATAAATCAAAGCGAAGCGATCTGTTCTGGAGCCTGTTGCCTGGTTATTATTCAGATTTCACTAAGTTACAGACTTGTGACTTCATGGACCAGTGTTGTGTGTTTGATTTAAAGAAGGCTGTAGTTTGGTTGTTTGAGACTTGAATGATCTACTGACTCACAGAAACAATGTGCTGCTCACTGGTGTGCTTCCTTGGTTATTTCTGAGACTGTGTTCATAAAAAAAAAAAATTAGTCTAATGACTAATTTATCAAGTTATGTGAGCTTTTACAATGTTAGAAATGTGTAAAATGTGTTTCTTTCTTCCAATAGTTCTGTTATGAGGGAACATAACTACTTTTGATGTCTACAAAAATTTAAAAAAATAAAATATAGCTTATTCAGTATTTCAGAGTATAATCACTTTCTACCAACTAATCACTTTCTTCCACCCTCTGCAGCTCAACATCATGGACAAGATTCTGGAGGGCCTGATCAGCTCCGATCACTCTGTCCCGGTGAAGAGGGCCATAGTGAAGAAGGTGGTTGAAGCAGCAGAGAATGACGTGACACAGGAGCAGTGTCGAGCCCTGTTCACGCTCACCACCCGCCTCATCTTGCTTGGTGACGATGCTTTCCAGAAGCAGATCGGCCTGCAGGTTCTGGAGGCCTACGCTCGCTACCACCGGCCCGAGTTTGAGCTCTTCTTCTGTAAGGACTTTGTGCTCGGTTTACTCCAGCAGGGCTACGGGCAGCTGGAACATAGAGACGCTGCAATAATCGATTACATCCACTGCTGCCTGCGACTGCTCATCAGCTGCCCCTCCGTCCTGGAGACTTTCAGTGTCATCCAAGTGGAGGTTTTGAGGATGGTGTGCGAACGGCCTGAGCCAGCTCTCTGTGCCCGACTCAGTACTTTGCTGTCGGACTTTATGCAGTGCATCCCAAGGGAAAAGTCAGGTGTCTTGTTCTGCCAGCAGATAGTGAGGACCATCAGCTGCTTTCAGTGCTTTGCCAGCGAAGAGCGGGAACTGAGAGAGTATGTAGGCCAGGTGACAAAGGTCAGCACTCTTCTACAGAACATCTGGAAGGCAGAGCCAGCCACACTGTTGCCTTCATTGCAAGAAGTCTTTGCCATTATCTCCTCCACAGGTAAAGCTATACTTTAGTCTGCTGGAATTGTTACAGACTGCTTTTGTTTGTTAAAATTGACAAAGGAACTGATATTTTAAAGTAAATACACTGCAAAAATACATTTTACCAAGTATTTTTGATCTAGTTTCTAGTGCAAATATATTGGTTCACATGAAATAAGTCAAAAGTCAAAACTAACATAAAAGTAACTTTTCAACCAGACATAGGAGTTTGTTTTAGTCAGTAATTCTTTTGATATAGATGGCAGATGTTTTTCACTTTTAGCAAGACGATTTATGTTTTAAGTGGGGGAAACATCTGGAACTGGTACTTTTTGTATCTATATTTAAGAATTGTTGAGATGTTTTTGTTTTAATTAAAGTCTACTAAATTATTTGCACTAGAAGCTAGACAAAGATTCTTGGTAAGATTTTGTGCTTTTGCAGTGTATGACTTTAAATGCTCTGAAATCTCGAGTTAATACAGGACAAATAATGTATAGGATATTTTATTTTTGTGTTACCAAAAACATTATTCATAAAATGAAACAGGAAGTAACGCATCTGAGATTTTTATAGACCACAAACATGATGAATTGTGCTGCCACAGCTGTTTTTGTACAGTTTGGCTTTTATTGTCTGAATATTTTAATTTGTTTTAAATGTTTATATGTAGATGTTAAGATGTATCTAAATAGAAACCTCTCGCAAGATACAAGAAAAATATTGAAGTATTTTATACAGAAAAATGACTCGATGTTGTTCTTTCAGACCCATCCTTTGACCCATCCATTGCCCTGGCTAGTCTGGTCCAGCACATCCCTGTCCAGATGATCACTGTGCTCATCAAGAGTCTCACCACAGACCAGAATGTCAGAGATGCAAGCATGACCAAAGCTCTCAGCCGGTAGCTTAATGTCTTTTTATTCTGCACTTATATTCAAGACTTGTAAGATATAGGATGAAAGCATGTTCTAATTTCAGTGCGTAATATGCAGTTTATGCTTGTTAGCACTTGTTTGTTGTGTGTTTTAAAGAATGATCGACTGGTTGTCTTGGCCGCTGGCCCAACATGTGGATACCTGGGTCATCGCACTACTGAAAGGACTGGCTGCTGTTCAGAAGTTTACCATCCTTATAGATGTCACTCTGCTGAAAATTGAACTGGTTTGTAAAACTTCCCTGGTCTATGGTTCATTGTAGAGGAAGTTGGATTCAAATATTATGTTACAAAAATATGTGAAATTAATTACTGTAGTTTATATTTATTGCTGGTTAATACAATTGGTTTCATATTTTATACCTATCATGACAAATATGTTGAAGAAATTGACTTTGATTTGACCTAAATTCAATTTATAAATATTTGCTTTCTGTTTATTTTGACCTGCAGGTATTCAGCCGTCTGTGGTACCCTATTGTACGGCAGGGGGCACTATCCGTGCTTTCTCACATGCTGTTGAGCTTCCAGCACTCTCCTGAGGCCTTCCATTTGGTAAGAGGTCCTCTGTCTCCTCACAGCTCATTTCCTCCTGATGTGACCAGATTGTTTGTTCTCTCATTTTCCTTCTGTTCTTGCTTAAATTACTTCGAGGCCACACAGACCCTCCTCAGTAATGATCTGCAAAGCATTTTAAATGCCAAGCAGTGGCCCTTGAACCAATTTAATTAAAACCTTAAAAATGCAAAGTGATCAGCTGAACTCTCTGTGGAGGTCCTGATGTTCATCTCCTTCCTGGTTGACCATGCTGCTCGTTTAATGGGAAATTTTTAGCTTTATCGTCCAGAATTTATTGTTTTTATTTCCTAATTTTCCGTTTTTTTTTCCTTTCAGGTTGTTCCACATGTGCGCTCTCTAGTTCAGACTCTAAACACAGATGGTTTCCCCACCAGTCAAACTTTCCTACTCCAATTCACTGAGCTTATACACTGCATGATGTACCAGTACTCTGGCTTCCCTGACCTCTACGACCACATATTGGAAGCCATACAGGTATTTGATGTTGATTAAAAAAAAGACTTTTCTGAAAATAAGGCCAGCCTTCTGCACTAATTATTCTGTATTTTCTTTCCAGAATTTCCCAAAACCTTCAGAAGAGAAGATCAAATTGGTGTTGAATCAAAGTGCCTGGACATCCCAGTCCAATTCGTTTTCTTCTGGTTTATTGAGGCCAGCTGGGAAGTCTGAGACAGGAAGGACGGGTCTGATCAACCTGGGGAACACCTGCTACATGAACAGCATCATCCAGACCCTTTTTATGGCAACAGAGTGAGTCACTCAGTCATATCAACACACATGTCAAAGCTGAGAATGTGAAGAATTAAACCTGAGTTTTTGCTCTCAGTTTCAGGAGGCATGTTTTGTCTTTACATCTAAATGGCTCCAACACAGTAATGAAGAGGCTCCAGCTCCTTTTTGCCTTCCTGGCACACACACAGGTCTGTTATATCTTGACTAATGAAGTATGTGTGAAGTCAGAGGATGTCAACATGAGTTGGATGTGTGTTTTGGCCTACAGAGGGCAGCGTATGCTCCCAGGAACTTCTTGGAAGTTTCTCGTCCTCCCTGGTTCAATGTCGGCTCACAGCAGGACTGTTCAGAGTATCTCAGATTCCTTCTAGAAAGGTACAGTGATTCTCCAGCGCTCCTCCTTATGTTCAGCTGTTCCTGTAGTCTTATTTTTGCTTAAAGCCAATTAAAATAGCAACGATGCTGCGCTGACTGTGGAAACATGTATTGTTTTTATACACCTTGAACTTGTCCTGCATTACAACCACAAACTTCCCCTTGTTTATGTGATTTTATTCAATTAAAAAATGCTTCATTTTTCCAAAAGAGAAAGTAAATGTTATACTTCATATAATCCAAATATCTTAAAAGATTTATTGATGATGGTGATGCTGCAGGCAGAAAGGATCTCCGGTAGCACGTATTCCTTATAGTGCCATTTTGTAGCACAATGAGTTTTACAAAATACTTTTTTACTCTTACTTGAGTAAAAATATGTTGAAGTACAGCTACTCATTTGTCTATTATCTTTGGCTACTCTCCACTCACTGACTCACTCCACTGCTAATGCCAAGTGTACTCGTATTTTTAAGGTTGCACGAAGAGGAGAAAACGCTTCACGTTCTGCAATCAGCCAAGCCAACAGTAGCCTCCCTGGTTGATCCAATCAGCAGAGACTCAACAACTTCTGAAGACCGCAAGGACTCCCATTTGGTTGAAGCAGAGAACCGATGTGCAAATGATGGAAGAACTTTGATAGAGCGGATGTTTGGTGGAAAGCTGATTACAGGCATTCGGTGCATGCAGTGTAACAGCATCTCTGAGAAAGAAGAGCCTTTTACAGACTTGTCTTTGGCCTTTTGTCCGTCTTCTTCCTCTCAGGGCAGTCCCAAAGCAGAGAGACCTACAGAAGAAGGCAAGGTACTCTGTCAGGGATCTGTCAATGGTGGCAGCGAAGCTCCTGAATTAAGCAATCTGGCTACTAATGTTCAGTATGAGCCAGTGACAAACGGACCCCCTCTGTCTGTGCCTGACCTGGTGAACTATTTTCTGGCTCCTGAAATCCTGGACGAAGACAATGCTTACTTTTGCGAGAAGTGTGTTTCCCTCCAGCGAGCTGAGAGGACCATGAAAGTGGTTTCCGCGCCTGAGTACCTCATCCTCACGTTGCTCCGATTCTCTTACGATGCCAAAAGCCATATCCGCAAGAAGATCCTCGATAACGTCATCATCCCGCCAGCTCTGAGACTTCCTGTCCATGCCTCTGCGACGCCAATGCAGTGTTCCTCCGCCTCCTCGTCTCCTTTGCAAGTTGATTCTCCAGAAAGTAGCGAGAACCTGGCTAAGAAACTCAAACCATCACAAGGAGAAGAGGAGGAAGAGAGGAAGTTAAGGTTAGCTGAAGCTGAGAAGATGACAAGAGGAAGAGAGAGTTCAGTCCAATCAGTGCCCTATATGCTCAGCTCTGTCGTGGTGCATTCTGGGGTTTCCTCGGAGAGCGGCCACTACTACTCCTACGGACGAAACATCAACGGAGCGGATGGGACGCAGCACCCAGCGGGTCTCTCTCCTGTCAAACAGGATTCAGCGAGTGACCAGGCCGCTTGTAGCCTCTGCACATCAGAACAAGGCGACTCATTACCCAACGCTGGCCTGGAGGCGAGGGACTGGCTCCTGTTCAATGACAGCAGAGTGACGTACACTTCCCTACAGTCAGTACAAAACATCACCAATCGCTTCCCCAAAGACACAGCCTATGTGCTCATGTACAGAAAACAGGAGCTGCCAGCGTTGAATGGAAATGAGGGACAAATGGCAAATGGAATGAGACTGAGTGCCGAGCCTCCCCTGCAGAAAGAGCTGCTGGATGCTATCATCAAAGACAACAAGCTGTATTTACAGGTAACTCTCACAGATTTGCATTAATGTGCTGTGCATTTGTTAAGATGCAACTAGGGCTGTTAGAATTCATCAAATGATGGAAATTTTGAAATTCTTAAGGGCAAATGATCTACCTCAAGGTTTTGTTAAAGCTGCAGTATGTAATTTTTGTAAAATAAGTTTTGTACATATTTGCAAGTTTGGAATGAGACAGATAATCTGTGGAGGAGGCTCTGGACCCTCCTCCAGAGCCAGGAGGAGGCTCTTATCATTGTTAATCAGACCCATTTGTGCACCATTGCTCTCTGCTACGATACAGCTTCTGCTTGTCATGAATGCTAAGAACTAGTTAGCATGACCAGCGATGACGGCGGATAAACGGTTTTCCTATAACTGTTAGTTGTTTCTCCTCCATCAGCATGTTTAGCAACATGTTCATGAGCTGGATTTGTTGTTTTTCTTCAAATGGCAGTGGAGCTTGACCTTTTCAGATTATCAATCTCATTTTATGACACCAAGACATGGTGGTAGTTTTAGCAAATATGTAAAAATCAAATATAAAACGCATTGATAAAAGTTGTGTACTGCAGCTATGAATTATTTTTTATTATTCAGCGCACTGCATTCCAGCATTTCAATGTTTGTGTTGTGCAACGCTCTCACTTCTGGCAATAAGCCTTTAACAAATCCTAAGTGCTAATAGCAGCTATGGAAGGAGAAGGCAAGGGTCAGAAAGAAGCTCCACAAAATGTTGGATCACTTTAAACTAAATAGAAACGAACACACAGTTCAGGATGTTTACTGCAAAACGAAATTGATGTTTCACAAAGCAGAGCCTCGATGCTCCATCCTCCAATATCTCAGCAGGAAACATCCATTACATGCATTTATGTTCCCTAAGAAGAAAACAAACTTTACTTATCTGTGATTGTTAGTAGAACCTGGTACAAGGAACTGCATGTCACTACTTGCTGATCAAAAGTGATCTTGAGAGAAACCTATTTGAAAGTTTTTTCATACTTCAAACTTGAGACTAAAATGAAGTGTAAAATACAAGGCAATTTGTTATTAATTACTCAGTTTAAGTTAGTTTTTTAATTTTTAAAGATTAATTTGAAATGTTATTTCTCATGTGTTTTTGCACTTTATAAGGATTTTTTTCATACATCAAACTTGAGACTAAAATGACTTTTGAAACATTTGGCATTTTCCATAGTAAATTTTCTTATTAAAAGAAACTGTTTTTTACTAGCAGTTGTCTTTCATATATTTCTTTTACTAGCTTAAGTAGCTCTTACAGAACAGGACAATTTTTTATTCAATAGCTCGATTAATCGTCAGAAATACTATCAATAATCATTAGCAACAGCCCTAGTTGCAAACACATGTGACGGACTTTGTAGAGTTGGGCATCATGACTGAAACACCTATCACAACATAATTGACAGTTATCAGATACCAATAATTGTCAATTAGTTTGGTTGTTTTAAGTATCTGAAATGCTGCCAAACCTGTGACGTGACCTTTTCTGTTTTATCCAGAGTTTCCTTTCGAGCTGTTGGACTCATTTTCTCCCTTCACTGCACGCCATTGTTTTTTTTTTTAAGTGGTTATGAGACACGGTGGCGATACCTGAAACTGCTTCTATGCAAGTTACTCAACAAGTTATTGCTAGGTAACAACAGAGTGAGTGAGTTTCTACGTAACCAAAGAGTGAGTGAGTCAGTTGATGTCAGCAACCCCTGAGAGGTTAGCATGGCCAGCAGCTAAAACCTTTCCTACAACTACATTTCCCAGAATGCTGTGCAGTTCTGGATCAGAGTTTAGTGAAATTATTGAACATTCGGACATATTTCCTATTAGTACTGATCACATGTATATAGCAAAATATAATGGTGTTGATTTATTGCCCAACCCTGGGATTTTGTTGTGTTGACCAAATCAAAGCATAAAGGATACGGGAAGTTTTGCACGTTTTCCAGAATTTGTATTTGGTGCCTCCAAATAAACACTGCTATGCTGCCACATTAAAAATTTTTACATTTTTTAATGTTTGCCTCCATCAAGTTTGCACACTTACAGTTTTGTTCATGCTCTTTCTTAGGCGATAGAACATGGTTAACCAGAATAAATAGGAGAGGTTGAAGGGGAATCTGTGAAAATGTGGTTTGAATTGGCATCCATCTCATCAGGCTTGTATTTGTAAAAAAAAAAAAAAAAAACTGAAAACGGGTCATTTGTCTTTCACTTTATAACTTTGCATTGCTTCATAATGCAAAGTGAGAAAATGTGGGAGAAAAAAGCTTTCTTACATCCAAAGAGATGGATAAAAATGTTACATTTGCAATAAAGTGTAAATGTGAAGTGAGCTGTAATTATGTTTACTACTGATTTAGAAGTTTGTGGGCATGTATTTGGAACAACTGCTTACTTTTCATTTTCAACACGCAATCGACTTAAAACATCATTTCCGCTTCTCTTCGCTCGTAAGATTTTATCGTTAAAGTGGAGGATTAATCCAGGTGGAACGTAGCAAACAGAAACTGAGCCACAGAATAGATTGATTTATGTATTCCAATACTCCTCGAGTGAAATTCAGACTCTTCTACTCAAAGATTTGAGGTGTAATTTCACAACTCACTGAGCTGTGGCGTGTTAAACTGAAACTCCACTGCGTTTGTGTAAATAATTTCGATGCATCTCCTGTAGAGGGAGCTATAACAACATGATATCCTTTGGAACGCCTGCGCTGTTTCTTAGAGTGTATTTGTCTGTACTTCCAGGGTGTATTTTATACTTAATCAAATGCTGTAAAATATCTGTCTGTCTCCTTGGCGATCAACAGGAGCAGGAGCTCAGCGCTCGGACCCAGGCTCTTCAGGCATCTTCGTCTTCCTGCTCATTCAGGCCAAACGGTTCAGATGACAACAACCCACCAGGGAGCTGCGGCCCATCTGGAGGAGGAGGAGGAGGAGGAGGCTTCAACACCATTAGCAGACTGGTCTTCTGAAATGAAATAAAATGCAGAGGGAGACCCACATGAACTGGAGTTGACTGATCATATGAAAGGGTCAGCAGTCATCTGTACAGAAAAGAAGAGCTCTGCTATAATTTAAATGTTTTCACACACTGAATATCAGGAAACTGGCTCTGATTATTGGTTTTCTTACATCCAAAGAGATGGATAAAAATGTTTTCTTTCACTTTTTAATCTAGTGATTTATATTTCTTACTTTTAAACCCTGGAGAATACAATTTTAAATACAGTTAAAACCAGCTCTTTACATACAGTATAAAAAGACAACTTTTTTCATTTAAATTATATAGATTTTTTACTAGGTCAGTCAGGATTACTAATTTTTCCCTAATTGCTAAATTGCAGAATAATATATATAACATATATATTTTTTACTGTCTTCAAAGATGTATACCTATTATCAGTAATTGGTAAAAGTGATCATTTTTAATCATATGATTGGTTTCAACATTCTAGATTTCCTTCCACAAAGTTCTCACCATAGAATTTTGCCCATTTCTCCTGTAGAACGTGTCTTAATCAGTTTGGTAAATTTTGTTCTCGTTCCCACATTTCCAATTCTGTCTGAATATTGTCTTTGTAACTTGAAGATGAATGGGGATGCAATCTCCAGTTCATTGTCCTGTAGTCACTTTGAAACTCATTAATCATTTGGAAAACCTGTTTGCATCCAGATTTTTAACTTTGTGTGTATTTTGTAAATTGCACCAATCCCACCAAACATGATGCTGCCACGTCTACACTCCTTTTTCCGACCTTTTCTCCCCTTCAAATCTAGTGATGGTTATTATGGCTAACACTTTTTTTTTTATCTTAATTTGATCAGAAAAGCATTTCTTCCAGATTTAAAGTCCTTTCCCCCTAAAAATAATGTTTATGTTATTTTTAGGGTAATGACTTCTTCCTCTCTGAATGGCTATTCAGTTTACGTCTATACAGGACTCATTCCACCTATTGTAAATTTAAATGTTGAGCTTTCACAAATTGTTTAAAGCCTAAACAATTTAGGTAGCTGTAAATGTATTACTTCAAACAAAGTATTAAAAGTGTTATCTAAAAAAATATTCTTTTATTTTGAAAATAAAACAGGAATGGTTTAGTCTGATTTGATGTCAGTGAGAAAAAAAGTTGTCTTTTTATACGGTCCATGTAATAGAAAATATAGCTCAAGTACCTGTATAGTTTAATTTAAAAGGTTTCCTTGATTTTAAATACACATTTTTACTTTGAAATATGTTAACGTTTTGAAATGCCTGATTGGGGGATCAGTGTTTCTATTTCCTCAAAACCACAACAAAAAGAACTGATCTGTAATAAAGTGTTTTTATTATCCTGTACTTCTAAACACAGCTTTGGACTTTGCTTACATGTATGATGGATCACAAGCTGTAAACCGTTTCTCAGAATGGAGCATTTTTCAGGATATTAGAATTTCTTCAGCGTGTGGTATGTTGTTTTCAAGGTTTCATGCAATAAAAATGTATATATACAAATGAGTCATGCATTTTTTTATAATTTCAGATTATCTACCTGGAAATAATTAGAAACAATGTAATTAAACCAGACATTTCTCTGTTCCCAGCAACCAGAACAGATATATGATCCCTTCAGGGGATTCTCCAGCTGATGCTTCTTCGCACAGTGGGAAGATTATACTCGTTTCTTATAGATAAGCAGGACAAGTCCCAGGTTCAGATTCTATTTTTGGCATGAAATGCTTTATTTTTGTTGTTTTTTCTTCCATCCCAACCAACCCCAATATCTTTTAACAGCAGGAAACCCTTCCCTCAGCATGATGCTTCCCTCTACATGCTTTACAACACAGATGGCCAACAATTTAAAACTAGGTGTCTGACTTTTGCCACAAACATTGCATGAAAAGGTGATTACTCAGCTCAATATTTTTTAATTTATTTTCATTTACTTATTTAATCTCTATTTTGCCAGTAAAATCCAATTGAGATTTTACAAAAGAATTCTGGCAACATTCGCAACAGAACATAAAAAATTAACACTCATAAATAAATTATTTAATGGTTTTGCTTCTCAAAACCATTAAGAACAACCATAAAAACATCTGTAGCCATAAAAACAACTTATTGGCACTTTTTTTTTTTTTTAGCTATGTTAATTATTATTTTTTTTTTCTGTCTTTGGCCTTTTTTTTTCTTCAAGTCATTTCAAAACATTGTAATAACTCACAAACCTTTCTAGTATGAATGAATCGAATTACCTTCAAACAATTACTAATTTTTTTCCTATTGCATCTTAAGCTTTATAGTCTCATCTTGCTGATCTAAAGAACATTTCCTGAACTTGATTTACTCTGGCTTTTATTTCAGGACATGTCAAAACATGGATTAGAAATGCCACTCGATGTGTTAACAAGCTGATCAGAGAAGAAAAACAGAACTGTGATTGTGTGAGTTCTCAAAACAAGCTGCTGGATTTTCTGCTTTTTTTTTTTTTTGTTTGTTTGCTTGTTTTTTGCTTTGGCTGCAAAAATTCTTTTGCACAAATGGAAGTGGGTAAAGACAAAGCAGGGACTGAAAAAAGGAACTGGGAAATCACAAGAACATAACCCCCATGCAATGTAGAAACAGCTTCTACACAAGGCTTTGTTCCCAGAACCAATAAAGAGACACATATTTGCGTCCCAGCTGAATACTTCTTTATTTCAATATTCAGTTTGTGTTTCCAGTCAGTTTTCTTAATTTGTTCAGTGTTTTGTGTCACTTTTGTTTTTATCAACCTTGACTTATTTGAATCTCTGCAGACAGTCGTGCTGTTAAGGCCCTCTGGTTTTTCAGTGTAGTATTTAGTTTGTTTTTCTTTGTGAATATTTTGTATGACCAGTTTTCTGTTCTATAAATCTTTGACATAATGTTTTATGTTAAAAAGTTTTATTTACCTGTGTCAAAAAGTGCTTAGCATTCAGGCTTACCACAATATTATAAACAATGTTTAAAGAGGTGCTGTGTCCTTTCAGTGGATGTTCTTGTAACAATAGCATTCCACTAACATTCCTTGGATACCAGTCAGAGGGGAAGGGACCAGGCTTTTGGCAGTGGACTGGATCATTTATAGATGATCCAAGTCATTTTGCTCACTTGGTTGAAACGGAATCATATTTGGTTACATTTTTAGTCTGTATCCTATGTTAACTTTGCAGTTATTAAATAGTTATTTAAATAAGAGATCCGATAAGTAAATGTGTTTATTTGAAATTGCATGTCAGCCACTTTACATGTGCATTGTGAAACGGTTTAGTTAAACAGAGATGTTGCAAAAGTAAAACAATCATTGCATTGTTCTCGCTGGGTCACCGTGCGCTTTTCTTTCCGCATTGTGGATATTGTAGTTTAGACGTGCAAGGTTCTGCTGGTACACCTGAGGCTGTGCCAGAGAGGTTGGGACATTCTTTGTTTCTTTTTAAACTATCCGGATCCCGTTTTGTGTTTTCGCACAAAGCTGACTTGTCTCTGTTACCTCGTGCCCTAATTACCAAATGGCAGTTTCCCATGATATTGATTCAAGCGGGGATGACAGAAAACAGGCAGTCACTGAACTACATGTCCCACAGTTTTTAAAGTCTTCAGTTTTCCTCGCACGCTGCCGCCTCTCCAGTTCGTCCTCTGAAGAAATCTCAAAGCGAGGTCAAGTTAAACTGCTTGACTTTCAGGCAACTTCCGATTGGGATTTCCAAAATAATATCAGACGTTAAGAAGTCAAGTACAAATTAAAACGAGTCTCTACTGTTAAATTAATCTTAGAAAGTTGTTCAGTTTTCTTTTTTAATGTTAAAACACAATTACATCAGTGCAGTATATTTAAATACAGAACAGGAAAAAAAGAGTAGTTCAACTTGAGCTCTAAAATTGGATCTATTATAAAACTAATCTAATTTTGTAGCATACAGTAATTTTAATATCCTGTTTATGTTGATTATAAACTCGGAAAAATGGGTTATCATGTATATTTCAGTACGTATTACTATTTTAAAATGTCTACCTATTACTATTGTTACAATTGTTTTTGCTCTAAATAAGAGATCGGATAAGTAAATTTCTTCTGTTTAACTTTATTTATGTATTGAAAAGCTTCTTTTTTGTTGTATTACTTGCTGCTTAGATGTGCAGATGGTTCATATCACCTATTCGACACTGGGGGGAAATATAACCCTTTGACACTGTGCTTTTATTTTGAAAGCAGGTCATTCAAACTTCCGGGCTCTCTTGCTGTAGCGTCAGCTAGCTTAACACAGTCATGTTCGAGTGGAGATTGAGTTTAGGGAAAAGACACACTTTAGCCGGACTGTCAATCACAATTAAGGAACCATGGGAGTAAACTGCTGGAGGAGCTCGGTGTAAGCGCGGTGTTTACGTCCAAAGGTCGCTTTAAATCGAGCATTATGCAGCGGTACGCTGTGGGACGTTTGCATCCGACCTCGCCAACTGGGATTTCTCGCTCCACTCCGGACTGGAATTAGCATGGGACGTTATAGTTAAGAAAACAAACAAACAGGAAAACTTCACGAGACTCCTTGTTGTTTGTCGCTTCAGCGTTTCAAAGTACGCGAATTAGCGTTTATCTTCGTCTAAAAAGCGACACGGAGGAGGATCGCGCCCGCTCCAAGCGTGGGAAATAGTGCGTGGATTTGACTACAACTAGTGGGAATCTGTTGTGTTCATTTCTGAGAAACTATCCTGCTCTCTGTCGGTGAGTCGACTTTTTGGAAAGAAGGAGTGACCGCGTCCGTGTGGCTCCCACAGACAAGAAAAGTGCTTCGTTTTTAACTTTGTTTTTTTTCCTCTCCTGTTTTAATCTCGCCACTGTGTTTCTTCTTTTTCTGTGTTTACTCCAGGCGGACGGAGACACTCCCCAGATCAGGCGAACGGCCACCGACCGCTGGGAGTCCGGCGCGCAGGGAGCAGAGATGAGTGGGGGAGAGGTGGTGTGTTCAGGCTGGCTGCGAAAGTCTCCTCCTGAAAAAAAGTTGAGACGTTACGTAAGTGCACTTTACATCCTATTTGTGACGTTGCGATAAATCAACCTGTGGGACCGCATCTCGCCTGCTTTTCTCTGGAAACCGTGGAGCAAAATGACTGACATGTTTGCAGGCCTCATGTTGTGCACATTCAACAGCCTGATTTCGATTTTTTTTTTCAATTGCTTTTGTTTCTTCTTTCTTGCGTTAACTGTTTGCCTCCCGTCCCCAGCATCCGTGAGTTTACAAAGAATTGAAACTGTGGAGAAACAGCAATATTTTGAAATATACAGTATTGTCAAAGCTAAGAAACCTGCAAATAAATCTATTTTTGATGACATAATCTTGCATGTAAATGTAGAAATCATTCTACAATTATTTCTCTCAGAGTGGAAAACATTCTCACATCAAAAATAAATAAAAACATACTCCTTAACATCATAAACATGGCACAGCTCCTCTTCAATATGGGAAAGATAAAAGAACATGTTGTTAACTAAGGCAGGTTTTTGTTGATCTTGGTGACTCAGGAAATGAACACAATAAAAGATCAGTTCACCTGAACATACCAATATTTACAATCTGAGAAATAACTGAAAAGTTTAAAACGGCAAGAATTGCAAACAAGGCAGGATGAGGTTCCAAGTTTTTACCTTCATATTTCGGTATATTTAAAAAAAATACTATGATAAAAGTTGAATATGTTTTGTAAGGTTGCAGAGATGCATAAACTTAGTTTACCTTAACTTAGGAAAATCAACCACCGTCTGATACTTTTCCACAGATCTTATCCGCAAACGTCTAGAAATCAACTATTGTCCACTTTTACTTTGCTGTGAAAGTTAGCTGACTAACACACAGACAACTTGGAAACATTGTTGCTACATTTAGCCATTTTTCAGGCGCAAAAAAAAAAATGTGTCAGCCAAAATCATCAGAAGAAGGTCAAACTTTTTAAAGATTGGTGATCAGCCATAAAACTGCAGTCAGTTTCTGGTCACTCGTTACAGTTATTTAAACTCATATTGTATAGATTCATTACACATAATTAGTTTTTTCTTATGTTAATATTATGATAAGTAAAAGAAAAGATCTTTTTAAAACAGAAATGTGAAGTTTCTGAATAGTGTCCTCATTTCTGTTGGCTGATTGTGTAGTTGTGGCTCCTTTTGCATGTCTTTCTGCATCAATGCATAGTGGCATGGAGGGGATCAGCCTGTGGTTCTGTTGAGATTTAATGGAAGTCCTAATTGTTTGGATATAGCGGCCTCCAGGCAACATGGATTCTGACCTTCTCCACTCTTTCTTGAAACTCTGAGACCTTTATTTCCAAATGAAATACAAACTTAATTTTAATCTAAAAATGGGATTTTTAGATCCTCCAGTTCTTTTTCTCCTTAGCTCAGGTTGATTGAATTTTGCTTGAAAATCCTTTCAAGGCTGCAGTTATTCCTGTTTTTAGTGCAACCTTTCATACCACAGTTTTCCTTCCACTTAATCTTCCTTACATATGCTTGTATAAAGCAATTTGTTAAAAACCAGCTTTTTTTTTTGCTGACTTTCTGTGACTTCCCCTCCTTGTGGAGGGAGTCATCGACTGTCATACAGACATTTGTTAAGTCAGCAGTCTTCCCCATGATTGTGTAGCCACAATATGGCCTCTGTGTAACATTTAAAATGTACAAATGAAAGTTTCATAACTTGAGACATTCAATGTGGAGTTTTCTGTTAGCTCAATCATTAAAATTAGGATAAGCAAAGGCTTGAGGTATGACTTGCAGATTTATTCTGTTTTAGTTTTTGTCACATTGAAACAATATCCAGCAACCCTATGTAAAATGAAAAGAGAAAAGAAGTTGCCCCTTCAGTCTACAGACAGTTTGTGGCAACGACTGTCATTAAGTGTTTGAGATCAGCTTTACCTTTGTCAACTTTAACTAAAGTACTCCATTATCTTCATCTGTTGGAGTCATTAAGGTATAAATTTGTTTTCTGAAATCCTGTCTTAGTTTTACCCCAGATGTAATGCAGTGCACACCTTCCAAATAGTTCAACTCAGAATATTTTCATTGAAATGTTGAGGTTTAGTCATCAAGGTGTTTTATTGGAAATGTAAGATCGACCTTTGTTTCTTTTGGGTCATCAGTTGTTTTATTGAATCAGGAAAAGTGACCTTTGGGGCAAGTGGCCTCAGAACATGTTGTTCTGTGTTTCTTTGTGACCTCTTGCATGTGTTTGTTGTTCTCTTAAAGAAATTTTGTTGGCAGGCCAGTCTGGGAATGTTTGCCGCTCTCACATGTTTTCTCTGCTATGCTGTGCTTCTCTCTGTAGTTTGCTGGAATCAAAAACTCAAAGAAATGGTTTTTGATCTGGACGATGATTCATCTCTTTAAGATTTTTTAGCTCATTTGAGAGAGTTGTATGTTCTTATCAGACTAGGTTGTGTCTAGGGTATTGAAACAAAATTGTTGCTAATTCAGGATTTAACAAGGGAGGAAAGTTATACCTTTTACCTGCTTCAATGTTGGTTAGAATTGCTTTTTTCTTTTAATACATAAAATCATTGTTACAGTTTGGCACTAATATAGTAGTCTTTCTTGCTCACACTGGTTTCTTTCTATATGAAAACTTAGCAGATATATCCCTTTTTTTGGTGTAAAATCAGAAATCTTGACTGGATTTTATGGAATTTACATTTTTAACATGATTTTAAAATTGTACCATGTTGTTCGAATTGGGTTCTTTCTTAATCAGATAACTTCAGCTAATGCCTGTGTGGAGTTCTGAGCTGCCATGATGTTATTTGGTCCAAAAAAGTGGACAAATGCTTTATAAAGTAAACAAAACTAAAGATATTTGGACAGTTGTTTAAATTTGTAATGGTAAAGTGTTTGTTTCAAGGACATTGAAATTAGAACTACACCAGTCAATCAGGGTGGCAGTCAGATTTCGACAGCCCATCTCTGATTGGCAATCTACAAGTAAATTAAGGTATAGTTAGAAAAACATCTATACATGTAATATGCATATATCTAAACCAATCAGCCAACAGGCACTTTGTGATTTCTTTAGTTTAATAAAAGTGAGATAATGTAGAGTTGTCTGTATTGAGCTGCATGTTCTGTTCTGATCTTGTAGTTGCCTCTTTATGTGTGATTTAAGGCTAATATCTCTGTCAAGAAACTGCAGCCATCTTTGTTCTCTTATGTCATTAATCCTTCAGAAATGGAATCAGCAGATCAGACCTCAACAGGCCAGGAAAAGCCTAAGGTGTGGATTTCTAAAACTAAACTATTTATTTATTTTAGTAAAATATGTGTTTATAAGGCTCTTGACTGCATGGATCAGATTTGTTTCTATTATTTTGGGTAGATTTGATGTATTAACTTCAACCTGCTCTTGAAGAAAAACTACAGTTTTATGACTCCCTCAAAATCTTAAGACTATTTGCACAATCCTCCTCTTTCATATGTGCCTCCATATGTTTTGCCCGCTCCAATATAAGCATTGAGGACAGTTTGACTTTGCTTTGTTCATTTTTTGTGCCCCTGAAATCAGATAGGTGTGTGCATGCAGAAGAGGTTTTAAATCACTGCTGAATGAACAGGCTGATTAGATGAGGAAGAAAGTCCAAACCCCAGTTTATTACCCAATTGTGAAAATTTTTATTGTAACTCTTCATCTTTTTTTTTTATTGTGGTGATGAGTCAGATATTCTCAAAACAAACCGCGGCAGCGTCCTGTTCAGTGTTGACGCGTCAAATGTATCTCTATAAATAATTTTTCGTTATATAAACTGATAAGTAAAGGTGCATCTGATAAGGTAACAGTAATGCAATTAAATGAGGTTTTCTGAAAGTATGAGATTTTGGAGCGTGTGAGACTTTTCATTCAGTCTGTTTTTACAGAAATATACTGCTCATATTGCAACCACTTGTTGCAAGTGATTCCATTGCAAGTTTTTGTACAGATCCCATAAAGAACAAATCAGGTGGGAAAAACCCCCGAATCGATGAATGAAACTGTGATCATTTATGTTTTTTTCAAATCTGTCATGAAGCTGCGTTATGTTGGTCTTTCCCCAGCCAGATTGTCACAACTATTTATGTTTCTGGGTTTTTCCATTTTGTTGCAGCTGCCTTCTCTATCTGGTTTCCCTTTTTCCTCTTTTCGATTTTCACACCATGAAATCTAATTTATTTATTTTCTTAGATGTTCTGTTGTGAAACCCTAAACAAGTGATTTCTAACACTTGTAGTCAGTCTTTATTGAGGCTATCAAAGAAACTTTGTGACTCAAAGAGAAGAAGCAAACTCAGCATTTTCAGTATTATCCTGAGGAATGTAAAATCAGTTTTGCTTTTATTAAATATATTTTGTGTACATTGATGGAAGATCTGATATCTACAAGAAACTATGAGTTAAGTTGAATTATTTCCAATTGGAGATGAGGGATTACTTGAAACAAAAAGTAAATGTGAAAGCTTTTCAACTTCTTCTTTCAGTTGCTTTAAATGACTGAAGCTGAAATCAGATGGAAATAAAAACACAGTAGTGGGGATTCTTCAGCTCTTAACCCCCAGAATAATGGCAGACAGGGAGAATATTCAAATTTTGAATTGGAGAAAAAGTATGCACTTTCACACAGACACAGTCCAGTGAGATGTGCTGGAAGGTTTGCATTTTAAGCATTTACAGTTGCAAAATCACAAAAAATATAGCTACATACCTCTTTTCCTATGGTTTAAAGTCCTTTTGTTGAGAGATGTGAAATACATTTCTGGAATGACTTGAATTTCCAGCCTGTTGCTACTCACTGGTGGTCAGCTGGCTGAAAGACAGTTGTATCATTTGGATAAAAACACAAATTTGCCTGTTTGGAAAAGGCAGTAATGCAGAGTTATATTCTACATGTTAGTTTGAAAGCCATTAATTAAAAAATATTTTTAATTACATTATAATAAGTGTAATATTCTTCAAAATAAGAACAATTGTTGCTTTAAGATATGATAATATAGTAATATATGCAACCTTAGGCCATTTTTGCTCTCGGTCCAGCTAAATAAAACTCGTCTTGGACCACAAATGTTACCTTTGACTACGTAACTTATAGTTTTCAAAACATATTTACAAGAGGAAATGTATTATTTTTAAAGAAAAGAAACTTTTACTAAAAGGTAGATAATGATGTGAAACCAAAAGAAATAGTTCTAACAAAAAAATTTCTGTGGGTTTATAGGCAAACTCAGTTTGTTGAAGTTAAGTTACTGAGCCTTATTGTGGAAAATCTAAAGAGCAACCAGTTGCAGACCCCTGTCTCAGTGGGAGAACTTGATGCCAGTCCATGCTTACTGTCGCACTCAAGCAACAGTAAGCATGGGGCAAAGTATTGCTGTAAGGAAAACATAAATGTTCTCAATAATTCCTTTCTAACTTGACTCAGTTAGTATAACTTCTGTATTTCCCTGATATTTCCCCACTGGAAGCATATTTGGACTTTGTTGTGGAGTTTCTGTCTCCCTTAAAAGGGCCTCAGTGGGAGAAAGCGAGGCTTCGGGGTCGAGCGGATGAAGGAAAATATTGAACCCCGAAGGTCCTCCTCAGATGGCAGTAAAACAGAGACAAGGGACCAAACTCCATGAGGCCTCTCGGCAGGGCGAAAGCAAATTTACAGCTCATGCTACACTCCGGATGAAACGGCGACCGTTTTCCGACAATTGGCCAGAGAAACCTGTACCCAACAAATGTGACGGCACGGCCAAAGCGAAACAAAGGCCCAGCTCTTCGATTAAGTAGAGGATTCATTAAATCTGCTTAGCAAGTGGAACAGAGAACAAACGGTTTCTGTTGAACCCCCCCCTCCACCTCCCTGCACCCCACGTGCTTCAAGAGACAAACAAACAAGCAACCCGGACGGATTGTAACAGAGGGGTACTTGTGCGGCATTAGCCTCTTAGGCTAACGAGGTAATATTATTGCACAGTTTCCTCGGGATTGTGGGCAGCACTCTGTTTTCAAATTGCTGCTGTGATCTGCCACAGCTTGAAAATGGATTGCACATGCCATTAATAATTTAATATCTATTACAAACAAATGACCATTAAAAATTTATATTAGTTCTGCCGTTTCCCCAGTCCACTTTTATCCCTGACAACAGACTATTGTCACTGTGTTACACCTGTGTGTGGGGATCAGTTTCACAGAAGCCACACCGGTAAACAGACCAGTTCAAAGGTGAGAATGTGAAGGATAAGTTGTGCACTCGTTCTTCAGAAGAAATTTTAAAAATAATACAAAATTTTTTTGAAAGCTGCATTAGTAAAATATCTGTTTTCTCCAACTTTGAAGCTTTCTCTGTCCTGACCTGCTCTTTGGACAAAAGTGAACATGTTTGTGGTGCGTCTGCATTCTTGTTTGGATATTTATAGTGGAGTAAGCCAGAAATCATGTCATTGCCTCAGAAAGACAAACAAACCCGTGAAAACAAAACACTCAATTTGAGAAAGACCTCAGGAAAAGTGGTAGCACATAGAAGGTTTTTTGTTTCAGGGTAACTGCAGTGAAACATGGCTATTGAATAATGACACCCATGTTTGCTTATATTTTGCAAGACGAGAGTTGCACATTATCACATCAGTGGTTTGCTAATCACAGCTTAAATTTGATAAAAATCAACTCACGAGGATCTGTTTCTAAAATTGCATTGCAAGACTTTTTTTTGCACTTTTGTGAAATAAAATCTGTTTATGTTCATCTAATAGTAAGTTGCATTTGATTTTGTATGCATAGTTATACTCTTCAAAAAGTATTTACACCCTTCTGCATTTTGCATTAGCCACAAACTGCATTTTTGAGAAACACAGTTATGCATAATCATGAAAAGAACAAATAAAAAAATGGGGCTTACTGCTATATTCAGATGCCTTTACTGAGATGTTCTTAAAAATCCACATTAATTCAACTAAATATTTTTCCCAAAAAGAAAATAAATGTTGTTATAAGCAGCTTGTACCATCTAAGGATCTTAAGTAGCAGTCAGTTTCGCATGAATCTAAAAAAGCCTCTCACTGAAGATTGTTGCTGTCTGACCATCTCATGGTTATGTCATGTTAACAGCTCAATTTCCAGGCAACCAAGACAATATTCCAGCTGTTGTTGGCGAGCACTGCTAATCCACCTCATTTGCTTTTGCCACTCCTCTTTAAATCTGTTTAGCCTTTTTGGTTAGAAATTTGGTCAGAGAGAGATTGTTTTAAGAAGCAGAGCCTCTCTGACTCAATACGGTTTTAAAACAACCATTCACTGCAGTTTGAGCTGCAGGTCTTTTGTGCTAAGTCTCCATCAGCTCATCTGCACACTGAATTACCAAATAGCCCAAGCCCACCCAGATTGCATGGAAGACATTTAAAAATGACACTCCTTGCATTTTTACACAGATTCTGTGGCTGTATGTTTGGGATTGTTGTCCTGCTGGAAGGTGAGCCTCCACCTCAGTTTAAAGCCTCCAACAGGTTGGCTTCCAGGTTTGTCCTGCATTTAACTCAATCTTACCATCTACTCTGACTAATTTCACAGTTCCTGCTGAAAAAAGCATCCGCACAGCATGATTCACTGTTTCATTAGCTTCTCGTCAGAAACCCCTTTGCAAAACAACAGACTTCAAACTAAGTAAAGAAATATTGACTTTTAGAATGTTTTTTTCCCTCTCATTCTTTTTGATTCACTATTGAGTAATTATTACGTTTGTTTAGGTATGGAGCGTAAATGTTTCTCCATACCTTCTGATTTTAGTTGGTCATCAGTTCTTAGGATTTCCTGTGACAGTGGCCTCCAGAGCATAGATCCCAGACAGTTTCTTCTGTCTTTTTTTCCGACAAAACCTTTTCCATATGTGCATCCCTTCCACGCGACTTATCCTCTCAGCTCCTTCAGACTATCCAGGAGCAATTAGCAAACACCTAGTGGAATTGCTGAGGTCGTTATACGAACAATTTCTCAGTAAAAAGGTGGTAAAGACATTGTAACAAGGTTAGTAGAGGTGCGATGTTGTGATCACGTCCTAAAGTTTCAGAAAGGTCAGAAGTTTTTAAAGAGACAGAAGCCCGATTTCTAGATTAATCATATTTGCTATATATAGCATTTTTGAGAATTCAACATTACAAAATTGCTTGATTGTACTATATAATGCCACCATATCCCTGGGAAATTCACAATATTCCCCGTTTATTTAGTTATTTGTTTTACAATAAATAACTAAATAAATAAATTTTTATAATGTTCCAATTAAAAATTCCTGATTAAACATTTTCTTTTTTTTCTTTTCACATTTTTTTTCCTCATCAACTCTCCAATTTTCTGAGACTTAAATAATTTATTCTAATATATTTTGTTTACATCTAAACTATTTGACAGCTCAATTTAGACATTTTACATCTTGAACCTGAAGTTTCAGGGTCTGATTATTTTATATGTAAAAAAAAAAAAAATTCAAGCTGTCAAGATAGATTTTGTGCATTAAACTGAAGTTTTACATTTATTATTCCCAATGTCTCTTATAATCAAGTAATTGCGGGATTCTTGTGTTGGAATTTGTTTGCTAGTGGATCATTGACGTAGTGACCTGGAAGGTAGAAGCTAACTTTGGGATGTTTGTGAAAGTTGACTCTGCTTCCTGGCGCAGCTGTTTACTGTCTTGTGTGCCAAATCCACAAAACGGTGTACAGTGCTGCCGCTGCAGCGTTCCTTTGCATCTAGATGTTTGGCTTGCAGACTCTAGCCTTCTCTTTTATTAGAAATCAGTTAGCATCTAAAATAATTCCTCTCTCCACCAGTATTTGGTACTTTGCCAAGTTGAACAGTTTCAAGTGCAGGCATAATTAAAAGCAGAAACTCAGAACTGTTCTGCAACGTTCAGTCTCTTTTTTTTGTCCCTGTCTCACTGCTCTGGATTATTCTCTCATACTGTGAACTAATGTGATCAAAGGTTTCATGCAGGGTTCAGCTCATTTCATGTTCCAGCTTGTCAACTAATGACACAAGAAGTAAAAATAGTGTGTGTCATAAGAGTGCTTTCTATTTCCAGTGTAGTTGTAGTCTGGTGAGGACGTAAAACAGGTCCAGTATGAGAACACAGATGGCCAAAGATGGTGGGCACTAAGTGTGCTGCAAGACCTGCCATCAGATTGGCATCCATGTTCTTTCAGAAATGCAAAATAATCACATGTCAGATCTGTAATAACATTCTTTTAACGGATTCGTGCAGAGTGTAGATTAATAGCAAATAATTGCATGGGAATAACTGATGACTGTGCCAGGACTGCAATTAATAACTAAAGAAGGTGCAAACACAAAGCTGCGGGGACAAAAGAGATGAGTGCTTCTCAATGCAGCACCATGAGGCGGCCTGCAGAGAACAGCTCTCTGTTCTCTCCCTTCCCTGTGCTTCTTGGCAGGCTGAGGCGGCAGGAATGTGAGGCTGCTCTGTGCTGCTCTTTGCTGGGCTGCAGGGTTGTGAGTGCCTGGTCCCTCATTGCCGCCGCCGACTGTTTTAGTTTAGGCTGCGATGGGCCGGACTTCACCGCCCTGCGCTACACTGCTCTACATTGCAATCCTCTGGCAATTGTTGATTCTTTTAACACCAAGAGGGAAGAGGAGCCGCTCCCTGGCGCCCCAGAAAGGCATGGCCGCCCCTTCCTGTGTGAGCCGCTAATGGCTACCAGATGGCGAGTGAAGAGAGGGAGAGAGAAAGAGGAAGGGTCCCTTCCTCCTTCACTCATATTAGTTCTGCCTTTGTGGTCTTCTGTTCACTGTAGGGGTTTTGCAGAAATTTTTATTTTTTTTCAACATTTACCTCCATCAGTGCAAAAACATAAAATCTTACCAAGTATTTTTAGTGCAAATTGCAAATGTCTTAATACCCTTGAAAAAAGACACTAACATACAAGTAATTTTTCAGACAGATATAATTTTGTTACTTTGGAACATCTATTAAAAAGTACTTCCATTTTTATGCTAATATCATTGTTATACTTGAAAATGGACTCAAGATCTTGATTTGCTGTGATCACATGCTCCAACAGGTAGTTTAATTCTCATTATGCAATGTAAGTGGGTTATTTTAAGCCTTTTCTTGTAGGCATCCAAGCTATTTTTCCTGAAGTCATTTTAACAAGCAGGAAACAAAAAAGTGTCAGTTATTACTGACTCATGGAAGAGTTGTGTGCTCTTTGAATGTCTCACCTATGTAATGTTTTCTCCTCATTCCTCTCAAGCAGAAGAGCTTGTTTGTGGTCATTCAGGAGTGTCAGCGTAGTCTGGAAGAACTGGATTAGTTCTTGTGAACTTTCTACTATGTGAAAATCTTTCTACACAGAGATGGCGGTTAAATTCAGTCCAGAATCCAGAACATGGTTTTGGTTTTTTTTAAACACAAGTTGTTTAAAAATAGAAATAAGATAGAATTATTTCAAGTGTAACAAAAACAAAGCTAAACAATTAGATGATTATATGAAGATATATTTCAGCATGGACTGAAATGAGATTCCTATTGGATTAAAATAGTACAACTTTGTGGTGGGGTTGGGGGACATGAGGAAAATTTAACATTCTGATATATTTTTGCTATTTCATAATACACGATATATATCATGATATTCTTAAATCACCGCTGTGTTAGCGTGGCTAATAGCAGAGGTAACTAATCTACCACGGTGATCACTTATCAATAATCGCAAAATACACATCAAGTCTAAAAGCATAAAACTGTGACGAGCTGAATGTTCTGCTCTATGTGGGGGTAGTTTTTGAGTGATTTTGGTTCTGAATCCTAATACATAAAGTTGCGTTATTGTCAGCTGCTATGGCAACGAGTCTGCGTGTGGTTTTGAGTTATTATTCTCATTGCATATCACTAAACAAATCATACCTACGTCTCCAGGTTTCACTCTAACAGAACAGTTCTGCCGCGGCAGCGCGGCTATGAACGGCATTTAAAAGAATAGTCTGATTAGGCGGTGAAGTAAATTTGTGATACAACCTTTTGCCGCAATAGTTTTATAACATGTTTCGCAAATTACCTCATTTTGTTCGACATTCTCCATATGAAATCCAAACCACTGCCAAATTGTTGATTCAGCGCTGTTTCTCTTCGGAACTAAACGAGTTTATCTGATTCCTCTTCAGCTACCGTCTCATTCAGCCGCTCGCCTCAAACTCGCGCTGTCACCATGTTTCACTATTTTCTCCAGTGTTCAACAAGAGGATCAATAAATATCAATAAAATTAAAAATATGGTTACATTTTGTTACGGTGTGTAGCTTAGTGATTACGAATGGGAATGTATTTGTGTTTATGGGGCTATAAATGCTGTGATACACAGTCAGAGCCATACAGTTACTTAAAAAAGAAGTCATTTTTATTGCTCCTTTTATCACAATAGTCGACACAATATCGTAAGTCCATATTGCCCACCCCTGCTATGTAACGAATTGAGTTTCAGATCACTTTCTGAAATGAGTGACGAAAAACATTTAACTTTTTCATGATATTAAATTTTTTGCGAGGTCCCTATATCCACATTTAACAGGTCACCTCTCATTTCAAACACACACACACACACACACACACACACACACACACACACACACACACA